>JBCAUA010057130.1:0-10382 GCA_038406235.1 Peronia verruculata
CATTTTAAATAATTTCCATCTCGAATTTTATTTCCTGCTTTTGACACAATGTGAAGAAGACCTGGGAGAAGACATTAGGCCAAAAAAACGTTTTTCGAAAATTTTGTGGGTTACAAGGTTTCATCACTCCACCAGCGATATGCGGCCTTAAGATCAATAATTTAGAGATGCATATTATAAATATTGAGGAACATGCATGAAATGATGTCCAAAATATCAGTTCATTATCTTCAGTTGCCTTTCAGAATCATTGGGGGTCATCTGATATTGACTGATGAAATACAAATGAGCAGCCGTCTGAATCTAGATCTACATTCAATCCAAAAACTGTGGTCCGAAATGACTTATTCCCCATCATGATAGATATATGAGGTATACAACTGATAACAATCTGCCATGAATCAAAATTTATGTCTGTGAGATCTATCTAAAATGGTGCAAATCTGCTGTTTTAACATTATTTGCAAAATTCCTCTTCATGCTTCAGAATTACACTGCAAGTCTATCCAAACTTCATGTAACCCCAAAGACGAAGAAAAAGATATGTCAAACAAAAGAGAGATGGGGTAAAAGGAGGTCAAATAGGAAAACTTACCACCTTCAGCTGTCATACCCTCAGTATAAGCTGGATCACTCCATGGATTTATGTCTCTTGCTTTCACTCTCAGGCTGATGTTGTAAGTGGTAAAAGATGTCAGGTTGCAAAGCAACACTGATGATCCAGAGTTGGAGACTGAAGCCTCTGCACTGTCTATCTTCTGACAACATAAAACAAACATTTAACTTAGATATCTCTGGGAAAATTAAAATTTAAAAGTTTGAGTGAAAGGATGCAGATGATACAGTTTGCAAAATGTAGTGAGGCCAAAAAATATATATATATCATGAAACGAATAAAAACAAAGAAAACAAAGCAAATGTCTGCATGACATGCAAAATACAACATACACAAAAACTATAACTCAAACATCTAAGTCAGAGTATACTGGCATGAGAAGAAAAATGGTATGGATGGCAAAGATCTGAAAATACATATAAAGGACATTGCCTATGTGTTTTACACTTGTGAAAGAGTGTTTATTGGTAACTTGTTTCTTGAAATCAGACATAATTTCTACCACAAGATATCCAAAAATTTTGTTCAGAAAATTGTGAATGGAGTTAATATGCAGTGTTGGATGTCTTCACTGCTGTACAGGTGGCTTTACTGTGTACAATGCCATTCATACACAGCTTTATTTCCATTCATCCAGTTTAACTCTGATTCATTTCCTAAAAGCAACAACTACATCCAATTGCTTAGAGTTCTGCACATACACGCACAAAATCATTATTTCACTTCATGAAAATAAAATAAATCATCATTAACTTGAAGACTTTTTCAAACCACTTCACGGCGACACGGGTCTCACAGTCCTGTGGTAAGCTTTGCCAATTTGTGCAGTCTCAACTTCCACCCGTACTAGCTGTGACAAAGTTAACGGACACACCTGTCTGTGCTTTCCTTGGGTCTACAGACAGAGAAAGTCAGCAGGCCTAATGTGCATGTGTGGATACAGCAGTCAGCTGTGTTTTCATGGGAAACTGGGTCAAACAATACTTTTATTTTTTCATGCAAAGATCTAGATATTAAAGATCCATCTTAATAAATTATTTTTATTATATAAATTATTTATTTACCTAAATGCAATAACATCACTAAAACAAATCAAAACACCTGTCTGGCCTGCAAACAGCGATCAAAAACAAGATAAAGCTATCACAACATGGAAAAGCAAGCAGAGGATGTTTATAAAACTGTAGCTTGCATGGTATGACGTCATATCACGCATGCACATTAGCCCGGCTGACCCTCTGTCTGTAGACGTATGTCTTTCCCACAGGCAATCAGAAGTGTCTACTGTTATTCTTCAGTTGTACTAATTGTTACATGAGCAAGCAGAGTTTGCTGGGCTCTCATCGCTCAGTCATCTGCTGATCAGTAAAGTGTCCCAAATATCATAGTGATTCTGCATGAGGATGTGACATGCTGGTCACTGGTTGGAATAACGGATCAAAGGGAAAAAGGGGATGGGTCGGTGGGCAGCTGATCATTGGACTGTTTGGACATACCACATACATCCTTATGCACACAAGATGCCTCTTTTTGGACATATTTCATACTGTTGTTAGCAGTGAAGTGATTACTAAAGAGGAAGAGAACTTCAAAACAAAACATACATTTTTTTCAAAAGCCATGTAATATAATAATATTATTATTATCCCTTTAAAGTTAACCTCTCAGGACAATGAAAAAATGTTGACTTTCAGTAACCCTGACATTATCTGTTTTCAGAATACACAAGTCTCTGGGGGGGGGGTGGTTTCAAAATATTTGTTATATAAAATTTATTGAGTTATGTCCTTTTTCCTAATGAGGTATTTCGAGATCAGCCAAGTACCTTGCACAGTAATTATTAATGTTTAAAAATGACACTGTAATATATAAAATCAAATTGATGAAAGATTTCGGAATGGCTGGTCCACGGAATTTTCACCTCTCTCAACTTTTTCTCTTTCTGGTATTGATTTGTTTCTCAATCACGTAACACACATAGGCCTACTGCAACTAAAACTCATTATCAGATTTATGATTGATATGAAAGTGTCAGTCATTTTCTCAAGAATAGTCATTCTGTGCACATCAAAAAGCATCTTCCAATTAAATATTTGTTTTCACAGAAAATGGTATCACTTACAGTGTGAAATTCAGCCTGTTCATGCTCCTTCACATCAATGTGATAGAAAACTGAGCGAGAATTAGGGTTCTGAAAGTACTCAGGATTTGTCCATCTAAGAGTCAGGCAGGTGCTATTCTGGTCCACAACAGTGAAATCTGTAGGTACTCCAGTCTTCACTAAAACAAAAATAAATGGCATGTATAACCTCACAGTTTAGCCATCACAGACAGTAATATCATTTTCATGTTTGCCCTAACATTACCAGTTCACAATGGCACTATTTTTTTGGTTCTTACCTTGATGTCTGTGGTTCCTGAAATGTGGTGCATACAAAAAATCCAAAATTTCCTCTGCTCTTTCAAAACCAACTTATAAGCAATTTTTTTTTCTTTCGCTGCCAATACTTTTTACAATAACAAATACAATGTAGCGAACAATTTTTTTAAAATCCTGTCCTTTAAATTTCCACTCATAAATAAAGGGTTTCAGGGCAAAACGTAACAAACACCATTTTTGGAAATTTTGAATTTTCCTCACTACTGGGAATGGTGATAGTGCTATATGGTAAGGACTTTCCTTTTCACCAAACACGACTTATCCTTCCTGAAAGTCTCTAGAAAATCCTAGTACTTAAAGATAATTACTAACTGCTAGAGAACAAATTGTCATTTTTCTCTGAACGGCAATTTTGGACATGTCTCATTTTGCTCAAACCCTTCAAACACAGTTTTGAACAGCAACACAAGGTCGCAATAAATAATGAAATAATCAGTTTTGTTATAACCATCTGTCATGGATCGGATCTGCACACCCTCACTTCTCCCTGTAGAACAAAAGAGATATCTGACTCTACTACAGACAAGGCAAACTACAAGACCACATACATGAGGACAGTTTATCATGCCATCGGATTCACTGAGTTATCTGTTTCCAATCAATTCAGAGTCAACATAATATTATCAAACAATAGAAACTCAAAGCAATATCAAGATGACAATTATATTTATGTTCTATTACTACTCCACAATGCTGGACAAATTTTTATTTCTAAACTGTTTCCAGGCTCATTATCAAGGATTCATTGTTTGCTTTGTAACTGTCACTAACTTTTTGATGAAAGTTGAATGGATGTTAGTTGTGATGTTTTATGTGGTGATTAGGCAGTGAATATGGATGAGGCGCACACAGGAACAGTGAAATAGCAAGCAGGAATCCTCAGCATCAAATAATGCAGAGTTTACTGCAGGTGCTTGGTAACAATACAAACTTCAGGGCAACTATCTAACTCTGATGTATATGGCGCTCACTGAATTGCACTATCACTCTCTACATGGCACACTCCTTGCACTGGGACCGGGCCCTTATATAGACCAATCCCGTCTGGAACTCTCCCTCCTCTGGAATTCTCTCAGATATATCAGTTTTCGATAATACTAGACCAAAAGAACTAGATCTATCGCTAAACATATAAAACTGTGACTCAGTGCACACGTGACATACTTCACACACACAAGATCTGACCAAAAACCATTCCGCACAAAAAGCTTAGAGAGTATCTCAGACATGTTCGATGACACAGTATTTCCATGGGCCAGCATATGTATGCTCACAACATACACTTGCATGCACCCAACATGTGTTATCATGATTCCTTACAGTAACACACTGAAAGTTTGGAAGGCACAATGTGGGATAAATTGCAATTGAGCCATCAAACTTTCCAACAAAAGACTGGTTGAGAGTTCTGACTTTCAAAGTCATATCTCAACACTTGATGATCCAAGTGTAAAATATGCCATCTCCAGAATACAATGACAGACATGGTATGTGACAATATAAAACTATCAAATTTCACCTCAAGCCAGAAGCAAACTGAGTGGAGTGTAAAAACAAATTACAAAAATGGATAAATACAGGAACCAAATCGCAATTGAAGCACCAAACTGACTCTCGTTTCTGTGGCAATGATGACCAAATCACCTGAAAATCATCACCACAGGGAGTGGCACATGAGCAAATTATTTTCCATTGGATCCTACGGCAGAAAGTCACAGAATTGCATAACTGTGGATGACACACAAACATCTCGTGGTATAAATGAGAACCTAACTGTAAAGCAGAGTAACTCTGACTATTGTTTCAAGTAGATCTGGTGATTTTTACATCAAAAACAGTCACATGCACAGACTCAGTGAAAATCAAGAGTTATAAGTGATGGGCTAGTATGCAGACCGCACATCAATGATATGTGGGACAACACAAGATTTAAGAAACTTGCATATCATACACAGAACAGTGACTGACACAGGCATCAGTGACAGCAGGGACACACAGGTTAGTTGACTGAGTTTAGCAAATACACAGACCTTTCCATCTGCATGATATCAATGGAACTTCCAAGTGCATATTCTGTGATACAGCAGAAGCAGTCAGCCTGTAAACCAGCAGTCCTCAATGTTTTTGCACACCAGCCCCTCCCCAAAAACTTGAAACTAGTGCTGGGTGGAAATCTTGCTCTTAATTTGGATAACCAGTTCCAGAGTTCAACTTAAGTAGTTAAATTTTCCTATTTATACAGCTCATTTACCTGATTTGATTAAGCAGCTTGTGTACCTGACTTGCTTATCAGTTACTCTATCCACCTATCAGGTACATTTTCCTGACCCACTTATCAGGTTTACTAACGCTATCCACTTCTGCCGCGTGGCTAGTGATCCCTTGTGATCATTGTGTAGGGGGAAGGAGGGAGGGCACTAAGTTTACGCCCAGAAACAACTGTGTCAGTGTAAAAGAACAAAGGTATCACTGCAAACAGCAGAGGGGAGGGGCAAGAAGTACTGTAACAGTAACAGAGGAATTTCAGAGGGGGGAACTGGGACCACAGACAGTAAGCTTTCGAGTTCTCCAGGCAGACAATATCTAGGATTAATGGTGAACTGTGTACTGTCACATGGGGCCAAAAGGCTCAAAACCAATGAATTCGTGGGCTGCATTTGCGACTGAATCAAGTGCCCAACTAGTTTTGATTAATAGTCAAAACAGTCTACCCTACAAACCAAGCTTGAAAGAATGTTAATTTATAGTTTATCCATATCTGAAGATGACATCCATCAACAGAGACCCTGAGAATGATGACTAGGACCACTCCTGGTACATAAATAGCCAAATGTAACATGAAGCGCCAGTGAATGTAACTTCCTTCATGATTCTGTTCTTTAATAAAGTGTCAAAATAAAGCAGTCAAAAATGTGCAGAAAAAATTTGAGAAGCCATTAAATGAATGAACATGGGAAAGATTTCTTCATAAACAAATTTATATGTGTATTAAGATGGCGAAACGCTTGGACTATCGTGGTACAGACCGGCAAGTTTACTAGCGTTTAGTACTGTTCATGTTAAGTATATGCTTGAGTTGTAAAAGTGGAAATAAAATTAAACAAAACCAAAACAATGAAGCAACAATCCACTATAATGCATCATGCATTAGTGTAGTCAATAGTGTAGTCACCATTAGTGTAGGCTAATGGCCTACATTTGTGAAGGGGGGGGGGGGGATAAGCGTGAGAATTATATATAGGCAAGGCAAACTGATATGTGACTGAGACTGAGCAGGCGAGCGGGCAGATGGGACTAGATGTGTGTTATAATTAGGAAGGAGTTTACAGTATTATATGGCAAGTGACTCGTTGTGTTAGAGTAATTCAGCCCAGAAACCAGTTAGAGAGTTGTTGCCCTAATGAAAATGGTTAAAATCCAGTTTAGACCAAGTTATTACATGAAATGAGTAATTTGGAAATCAAGTCTGTCAGAAACCATGTCGATGCCCAGCACTTCTTGAAACCCACGTGATCCTCTATTATCACCAGCTTTATTTACATTTTATTGTCTATGAAAATGAAGGAAACACAGGCAAAAACAAATAATGTTTAGGAGCGCTGAAAAATGTAATCAATGAGTAGAAACTAATTTTATTTCACGCCACTTCGAACAAGCTACACAACATCCCCATTAAATGCTTCATGATACCCAACGGGCTCACAACCCACCGCTAAGAGTCCCTATTGTAGAGAAAGCATGAAAAGGCAAACATTAACATAACAAACTAAGGAATCATTTGGAATTCCCTAAAGGCAAAAAAAAATGTTCATTTTGAGAGTTGATGGGAATGTAACACTGAAACATGGGAAAATTCACAAAAGTAGCCAGGTCTATGTATACAGGCAGTTAAAACAAAATATATTTGAAATATTCTCATTAATGGTGTTTTCTGCTTGATTTCTTAATCTTCTACTGAAGTGTGAACTATCAAATGCCAATATCAAATGCTGAGTTGATAAAATTTATTAGCATTCGAGAACCAATACATTAAAGCAGCCTGATAATAATTTTTAAAACTAGAGAATATAAATTACATCTCTCATAGTGGACTGGTATTATAATTATGTTTCAGAAAATACAGTACCAGTGAATATTTTACAGGTACCACAGTTTATCATGCAGTGGATTCACTGTGAGCTCCCTGAAGCGGACCTAAAATATTTATCAGACAAAATACTTACAATGATCATTTGGTATAAACTCCAACACATATGTGCTTGTTGAATCATACATGGGTGTCAAATAATCTGAATCTGGTCTTTTCTCCGCTTTAACCACTATTCGGAAGTAAAATATGTCTTGCCCTCTATAGTCACGGATGACACAGCTCTCCTTTTTCAGCACTGAGCAGTTTTTACCACTGAAAACAAAGCAGTGAGAGACAGAAAGAATGTATCAGTACTATTTGTCATAAAAGTATTTGTAACAATTAAATGACGCTCAAAAAATGCAACAAAAAAAAAAAAAAATAATAATAATAATAATAATAATGCAAAATGGCATTAAATCACTTCCTAGAGGACTAGTTCTGTAAAATCTCCAGCTCTCATTTCAAAATCTCATAACATGGCATAATCACTGCATCAATTCATAGCACACAGCATTTCCAAATCTTTACTTTGGCAAGGCATTACATCTCAAGCTGGGCTCTCCCTAGGAAGGGTGGTAAATCCAAGTATCAACAGGCAAAAATTCTCATGGGTTGCCTAACTGAAAATTTAACTGATTTGGTCAATTCTGATACTGTTTTTCACAGAAAATTCCTTTCAAATAAAAGCTCTTCATAAGACCAGAAATTTATTTTCTGTTCCTTGCAGCTCTACTTATATTTTTGAGTGTGTGAATTCTGATGAAAAAGAAAAATGAATTAAAATTCTCCTAACCACTAATGGCTACTGACATATGTTCACTTTCTGTTCACTTATAAGATAACTACGTGCATATGAGATGCAACAAGATGAAATCAGGCCCTCGTCAAACTGAGACAACCGGAGAAATCATGTGTTTTTCAACAGTGTGCAGATTTTAAGGCAATTTTTCACAGAAACCTTCTATGTAAATGTAAAAATGCACATCAAGAGTTAAATTTGCTGAAATATATTGAGTAAAAGCCCAAAAATTATAATTTACCAGCATGGGTTAACAAAGATTAATAAGGATTTACCAAAGAGCTCGACATTTTTCTCACTAAAGTCAGCTGCAGCAAACAGGTCATCTTTAATTGCCAATAGCTCAACTTCTACTTGAGGTAGAACAAATGAACAAATGCCATGTTCTAAAATGCTTTTAAAATCAAAAGTATGACACGCTGAGCCTTAGTTATGAGTTCTATAGAAATAAAATGATAATATTATGATGTTTTCTTTCCTTTACAATATTACTGGCCACCCATGTCCTGCAGTAATGTCCCTTTGCCATTGTGTAAACAGTGTATAAACCATACCTAGTTTGCTCAATCTCGCATGGCTGATGCAACAATGAATGAATCATTTTCTGATTAGTTGAAATCAAACTCAGGACATAATACCCACTTACCTAATTTCATAGCTCCTGCTGTCTGACTACTCATCCGTACCAAATACAAAATAAACAGACCTATTAAATGGGAGATTGTTGTGCTCAATCTTATGACTTCTCTTTATTAGACAAAAGAGGGATTGAACAAGCAGTGTAAAGGGGGAAAAAATCATTTTTGCACCCTTTTCTTGAAACATAAACCATGAAAATTTTTTTAAAAAATTATGGTATATAAAGAGGATGTTTTCTTCTTATTTTTATAATTTTATCCAATTTTTTTTTTTTTTTGCTGTCAGTCTTTGGAATGACAAGAAGTAAAAAGATTTTTTCCTCTTTACACTCTTGCTCAAAACCTCTTTTGTCGGGCTAAGGAAAGTAAAAGGGCAGGTCAAAATGATCTCCCCTTACATATGTCCCTCTTTTGGGAGGGGCAAGTAATCTGCAAAACTATCTCCCATTGCCAGACTTACCACACATAAGGTCACTCTGTGACCCTTCCACAGTGCATCAAAAGGTGCTCTAGGAACCAAAAATCTGCTATGGACATGCATTTGACTATTTCATTTTCCTTTAGCTTTAACTCACCTTTGATTTGGTGGTGAATTAGGATTATAATCCACGGTGACATTTATGTAACTTGGGTCTACATATGTTCCTAGAGTCCAAGTGAGATGTATTAATGAGTCATCAAAAAGGTATACACCTCTGAAGCTGCTAATCTCCTTTATGGGCCCTGTTGAATGTGATTAAGATAAATTGGAATGCTCAGAATTTTACCCAAGATATCAATGTATGAGAGGCAAAGGACATAGGCCTAATTAAGTAATGTCATGCAAACTTTCTCTTATTTAATAATAAAATAAGAAAACAAGACCCCAAAGCATGTCCTGAAACTCATTACAAGCCATGAACATCATCAGATCATGTGAAAAAAAAGAGTTACATTTTTTTACGAAGACCTGAACAAATTAATGACAAACCTATCATAATTTTATTGGGAATAAATACCAGCTATTCTTTGATTACTTCACATATTTCCAGTAGCTACTGATCAATAGAGTCCATAAAGAGAATGAAAAAGGTAGATAAAGTGACATGGGAGGAAAAGCTTTTTCATCAAAAGGAACAACATGGATGAAAGAAAATACGACTAATCAACCAGAAATTTCTGGCAAATATTGTACCCATGAAATTAGGTGACAATAATAATTATATATTCACCTGGGAAGGCAAAAAGAAACATATCACAGCAAACTGGCACTTACATTCAGGATTTATCAGAGTAGATTTCAACAACTTAAAAGACTCATAACATGTGATGGTTACTGGTGGGATGAAGCTCTCATTGACCTTCACGTAGGCAACCTTGGTTCTATTGTCTGCCTCTCTAACATTTTCCTCTGGCACTTCCCATTCTGTACCATTCGCATGAATCTTAAAATGAACATCCGAAATCTGAATGCTACTCGATTTCAGCTTGCACTGGACTTTCAGTGTTTCACCAAAGAAAACAAGTGCATCCCTTGGACTGATCTCTGAGGAAGATGGATGGGACATTTTCATGGTTATAAAACACTGTGGAAATTTATATTTCATGATGATGTGTATTGTCATACCTATTGAAAACATTAGGCTTTGAATGTCAAAAATACTACAGTCAAGGCTGCTTAAATCGAATTTCCTGGGACCAACCTAATGGGTTCGATTAAAGACAGTTTGTCTTGTGGTTTTAATGGGGGGGGGGGGGGGGGGGAGATCTTCCCGCGA
>JBCAUA010057152.1:0-24924 GCA_038406235.1 Peronia verruculata
TGCCAATTTCAAACGCTATCTCCTCCCTCAAAAATTATCGTACATATTTGATATTTGCTGTACACATTCCGTGACATATGGGCTAGAGAGGGTTAAACAGCAAAATATGATAGTTCAATACTCTCTGGGGGTTACTTAAAATTTTCGATCAGTCGAGTCCTGACAAAAAAAATGTGCTTTGATCGACAGAAGATTCAAATTGAGAGCGAACAATTTCGTGTTTACGAGTTTCTAAAAAACATACCAAAATAAGGCAAATACTTGGATATTGGCAACTTTGTAGCCCACAGTGAACAGAAGAAAAATGAGATGGACAGGTCTTATAATTATCATGATCAACAGGAATTTTCCAAATCATTCTACAAGGGACAGTGGAAAGAGGCGATAGGCGAGGAGGACAGAGAGAGAGAGAGGAGGAGGAAGAGGAGGAAGACAGCTGAACAGAAAATAATGGACAAAAAGATGGAAGGACAACTGAATGAAGCCGGTTCTCAGTCTAACCCTACATAAGGCCATTGACACATGCATACACATCGGCGATGGGGGGGGGGAGGTTATAAGAATGGAGAGATATCGTCAAATATTAAGTTAATGGCTGAGATAGTCTCAATTCAAAAAGACTGAAAACCTTATAAAAACTTAACCTTAACCTCCAAAAATTAATAAATTATCTAGATGATAAATTCTTTATGCCTTCGATAGTCTTTGGAACCAACATCAGGGGGGGGGGGGGGGGGGGATGACTTCAAGAAGAGTTTAAGGCTCAGAAGAAGAGGAAGAGGAATTCTTTGGAGGAAACTGACAAATTTCAAAGACAGTTCCAATCAGAAAGATACATTGTAGGGGCATTGTCCTTTAGGCGCAAAGCGAGATCTTATCTACAAAAACGTGTCACACTGACTTAACATAATCGACTAATCGGAGTCTTTGAATAGTAACTCAAGTTACAAGCTTACCCCGACATCTTGACCTGCATAGGACCTTTGACTTAGAGGTCAGTAACTTACAAATACTGACTAAAAAATAGTTATGAGAAAAATGTGTCACTGTGTCAATCTTTTGCCGAGACAGCAAGCTATAAGGTCCAGATTTACTAAAAAATGAATGTGAAAATAAGCTATAAAAAAAAAAAAAAACAGAATCACGTGCCTTGTTCATATGACTCAGATATCTGACCTGCTTACTTGTCGTTTTTTTTTTTTTTTAAATAGATGTTCATACTTTATCCACATTTTTGTTTAAACAAAAGCAAACAAAGGAACAAACAATTAAATAGGCAAACACAAAGCAAACAAAGAGACAGAAAGCGTACATTTTTTTTTTTTTTGATTCAATTCTGCAAAATCTTTGTAAGAAAAAGAAATGTATTATATGGCCACTAAACCGAAGGTGTTTTTGGTTCCTGTTTTCTTTGCAAGAATCCTCTTACGGTTAACTGAAAGCTTACGAAATTTAATGGGGGGGGGGGGGATTGTTTGATACCAATATCTTTTAAAGAGAACTCTGGTCTAAATGCACCACGACAGCATTAGATGACACCCAGTTAGTAGTATAATCTTAAAGGCCGATTAGACTCAGCATATTATAGTACATGTATCATGCCTTTTCATTTAACACTAGTAGTTTTTAATCATGAGAGGACGCTGCCGGAGCATGAGAGGACAGCCTAATTTAAACAGTTGTACTTGCAACGAAAACCCCAATGTAGGATGGAGACTGCTTCAAAGGGAGCCATGGCAATAGTTATAGCACAGTGTTCGTTAAGTCAGTGTAGCCTGTTTGTCACCGTGCAGCGTGATTTTTTGATGTGTGAAAAGCCACTGTAAGCTGTTGAAAACATTTACATATGAATGATAGGCACAGATTTATATATGTAGTTCAGACACCATCAACACTACACGCTACTACCTGTGTGCTCTGAATAGCTGGTATGGTTTGTGCACCGCACGTTGGTATTGTATGTGGTTCTCTACAATCATATGGGACATTTTTTTTTTTTTTTTCCAAACAGATTTTAGTGGTGAAGTGTAATTTCATTGTAGATCTGTCTCAAATAAAGAACACATAAAAACAGAAATAATAACAAAGTGGGAACAAGACTAACCCATAGCTATCAACCCACATTATGTTTATCTGACAATAATTGAAATAAGGAAATATTAAGAATGTAGGATCATGCAAACGGAAACTGAAGTTCTCGCCTGACCAAAAAACCATTCTACAAATCGTGAGCTCAGTTCTCTGTTTTTCGCATTTTGAGAAATTGATGTTTCATGTTTAGCAACTGTTTTTACATACAGGAGATAGGACAAAATGATTTTCAAAATCTACCTGCTTCGGCAAGTGATCGGTGAAATTGGCTAATTACATTACATGGTAGAGTTACTATCCCTCTTTCATATGACATATACATCTCCAAAAAGTCCAAAAGTGAAGAAAGAGCAACAAAGAACTGAACTTACGAAATATGTAATAAGGTAAGGCAGGCTTAAAAAAAAATAAAAAAATAAGGGCTTACAACATTAAAGGATAGACAATTGCTGATAGATCGTAAGGAAAGATTCAAAGACTTCAGCTACTTGAAACTGTCAACATTAACACCACAGGAGAAGAAATAGGACAGCTTAGAGTCAAACAGTAAGCCATTTAAGACGATACAAAGCCTCAGTGATCAGCGCTATTACTGTGATCGTTGCCTCCCCACTTGAAAAGAAGATGCAGCAATGTCATGAAGGCAACTCTGACAAGACAGTGTAAAAACAGCTAGCCCTACAATGTTAAACTGAAGGGCTATAACAGAAACAAACTTAGATCTGGTCGAATTTTACAAACAATAACAAAACAAGCACAAGAAAATGAAACTTATCTGATAGCAACAACACTAACAGAATAAGCTAAAATTTCAAAGTTCTCTTGTTCAAGAAAATTCTCTTGATGTAACATGTCTTAGCTTTCGGGCTTACATATCCTACGCTAGCAAATTAATTGCGAGTGAACATCTTTCTGGCGGTCGCAACTTCTAGGGTCGATTATTTTAAACAGAAAGCTGAAAGCTACCTCACAACTGGTTCCATACTGACAACAGCTAAAGGTGGAAAATGCCCTCCAAGCTACAGGCGTAGCATTTCTTGTATTCAGAATGGGATACTGTTCAACAGTTTACACCGTAAAAGAAATACACCCCAGGTTTCTTTGTCAAGAAAAGGAACCGGAAGATTTATTATACACACGCACTTGTGCCTTCAAAGGAGACCGCCTTATTTCGTGGACTATAAAAAAAAAAAAAAGTCTACAGTCACACTGGTTCTCTTTAACTCTGTGAATTTTATAACAAGTGAGTCTGTGTGTATGTGTGAAGAGAAAGAGAGAGAGAGAGAGAGAGAGGCGGGGAGAGGGGGGTTGAAGAAAGGAGGAGGGGGTTTTCATTCATTCAAGCTGATCACTGAACAAGCGTATCTGAAATAGGGGAAGCAACTGAATGTAAGTATCTATGAGAAGCGTTATTTTTTTGTTAAAACCCATAAGTTGTTGCTCGAATGTATCATCCTGGATGGTTGCTCTTCTGCCCTGTGGAGTCTTCCCAACCATTCTGAAGTTTGCACCAAAAGTAAGATGGAGAGAATAAATGTTACGTCTTCAAAACAGAAATCTCATTCCATTTATAAAACGCATCAGTCATATGTAGACGATGCTGGAAAGAAACAGCCGTGAGGAATTTGTCTCTGGTCCTCTTCAAAAAGTAATTTACTACAACAGATGAAAGTAAAAACTTCGCTGGTGAGCAAGATATCTACTGACAACTGCCCTTGAAATGGATGATTTAAAAATTAAGTATGAGTGCTAACACTTCTTTATTTCATAGGCATATTACTTTTGATGTGAGGCACTGGAGAATGGATGATTTAAAAATTAAGTATGAGTGCTAACACTTCTTTATTTCCTAGGCATATTTCATTTGATGTGAGACACTGGAGATCACTAAGAACAGGCAATGGTAATTTCTATTCTTTAAACATTTCTTATTCTTTATACATGCGTTCCTTGTTTTTGCTTTTTAGCATTTTGTGACACTGTTATTGGCATTGAAAAAATATTTTAAAATGGCCAAATCATCGCTCTAGAGCAAAACTACTGACAAACTCAATTTTTAGATCCACCATAAGTTAGAAGTGAAAATAACCAAACCAGCTATGACTGAGGCAAATAAAAAAATATAAGGTATGTTCTATCTTTTAAACAATTTGTAGTCCACACAGAGGGGAAAATGGGATTATGTAGAATGATTTTGAATTTCAAATGTGATTTTCTTAGCATTGTGTTCTGGAGGTGGTCAAGTTTGATTTTGACTCGATGAAATAAAGTGTTTGTACATGTTTGTATATTTGGCATCTTGCAATGCTGCTGACAGATTGAAGTTGGGGAGTTATGACTGTGAGCTCTCAGTTCACTGACAATAATGACAAAGAAAGAAATTTCCTTTTCTGATAATAGCATTTTATTTTATTTGACAGAACAAGTGACAAGGATAAATAAACAAATAACAATGATATTGATACATATTGACATGGTGTGGAAATATTATTAGATAATAATAACTGTTCCAATAAATAACATGTTTTCAGTGTTAAATTTTTGATCCCAGCAATATTATATGGCATTCTGGTGAGATTTTATATTAGACTGATATAATAATATGGATGAAATAATTAATTACATGAACAAACATTTTTGCTCCTTCTCTCAATTATATAGCATTGACCTAGCCCCTTTTCAGGTAATCTAATACTAGATCTCACATCACAAATAAATGTCAAAAGAAATGATGGTATTTATAGCTCACTTGGCTCTCTCTCTGTTCTTTTCTCTCCCTGTCTCACGTACGTTGGGCAAAATCAGCCACTTTCTATGAAAGATTATAAATTTATAAATGCTACTGTGTCCATACCCCTGTTTGAAACCAACAAACTATAATTAACTATAAATAAAGATCTGTGCTATAAAAGAAACTTTGTCAGAGTGGTATCAGCTATATATAGCACAAATTTGTCATGGTCCCATCAACTGTAAAAAAATTCTAGCATGGTCCTTTCTCATAAAGCATAACTCTGCCATCGCCCTATAAAAAATGCTAGCTTGGTCCTATCTCCTGAGGCATAACTATGCCATGGTCCTTTCTTCTGCAGAAAACTCTTGCATGCTTCTTGTTGCTTGAGCATAGCTTTGTCATGGTCCTATCTGCTATATAAAACTCTAACATGGCCATATCTCCTAAAGGCTAACTTTGTTATGGTTCTATCTGCTACAGCACAACACTGTCATGGTCCCAAACTTTAGCGCAGTGCTATCTGCCCTAGCATAACTTTGTCTACTGTTTTGTGGTCTTATATTCTCTCGCAACACAAGATTATGGTCTCATCTCTTGTGACATGATCTGAGATGGTTCTGTAATCTAAAGCAAAACTGTGTCACCATTCTACCTGCCACACAAACTCAGCAAAATTCCTACCCACAATTAGAACATAGATCTTTGCAACATATTTGGCCAAGTGAAAACAAAGAAATCAGTCTTGCACTTTTCACACTCTTACTTTCTCATCTCTTTTTTCTCTAGATTGGTCCATTTATTCTACAACACAAGCCATCTAATTGCCATGAGATAATTGCAAATTTAATTATATCCACCTATATACATACAACAAAGACAACATCAAGCAAAGATATTATTGTTTTATATAATATAAAAACATATCATAATGTCTGCACTTACAATGTAAACTGAGCATGAACATAAGGCTGTTGTTTATCATCAGAGACAATGTCTAGTCTATGGTCTTGCCAGGTATTCAGTTGTTATTGTCAGTGACACAGTCAAAACTGAACATTAAAATTAAATTCAGAGTGCTAGATTTGTTTTGGCAATGTCTTTGACAAACCAAAGAACTAACAGATGCTAATCCATCCAGTCATAAACTGTTATACTATTATTGATAGAGTCACAGAACACTATAATATTCTCTTACTTAATACTAGGGACTTTAACTCTTTCACTCAGACATGTCAAATGTTAAGAGTGCGAACTTTTGTCAGACTCCATTGAGATGAAATGAAGTTGATGACTTTGTTCCTCAGACTGGCCTGGTATTGAAACTTATCTCTCTAATGATGCACAAAATATGCAAATCTCAGCTGCCAATTTGGTTTCTTTTATACTGTTATACAATTCATAAGGTTTTTATTCTAAAGTCATCTGCATTTATTTTTCATGTGCTAAGTGAATTAAAATGTGTTAAAATCTGTGAAGACAAAAGAATTCTATGTTTCAACAAGATCAAAGCAAGATTAAGCTTGGTTGTAACAACCTAACTTACACATCTGCAAGACCACAGTTTGAAAGCCATACAAATGGCAAAGACAGGTGACTTTAAAATCTAAGAGCACACAGATGCCTCCCAGAGCATTAAATGTATGAAGGGACAGCAAATGCCACAATCTTGAACAGATTTTTCACACATGCATCAAGTGCAATCACCAGTAGAGGTATGTTGGTATCACTGCATCCCACTTCCACACTGGTGCATACTGGCAATGTACATATGCTCTGCATAAAATGTGTCAATAACTATACAAATCTTATACACTGCCAAAGTTAGGTGGTAATGAAGAGCACACAAAATTTGAATGCAGTTCAGTCGATGTTTGGAAGGATCTGATGGTCATTGGCAAAGAAAATCTGTATCTTCTCTATTATCTACCTTTTAGTCTATTTAGGAAAGAAATCATTATCCTATTACAGCTTATTTTTGAAGGACTGCATAGAGGATATGTCATATCATATTTAATCTCTTGAAACATTTTAGACAATGTCACTGCTAATAACTACATTGTATTGGGATTTTTGCTGTATTGGGAGTTGATAAAGCTTTTAGTGTATGGGAGAACAAATATACATGTAATATACTATATATTGTGGTTGGCTTAAAAATTTACATCAAGGGCATTGGTGCTGCACCTAGGTCAGCGTCTTGCATATTCAACAGATTACATAGATTAAGGGCCAACAAACTTATGGAATGAGGTATTCGTTAAAGAAAAAACAACAAGAGGGATATAATTCAAAGGAACGTTAAAAAAAAAATCGGTCCTTGTTTTTCAGTGTTCTAAATTTTTAATTTACCTTCACGATTTATAAATAAAAAAAAAAAAAAAAGAATAAATATTTCATGAAGTACAAATGTTTTTGAAGTGAACTAAACAGTATAAATTCTTATTGGTCCTTTTTCAGTCCTTTTTTTTTTTCTTTCAATATTTTGAGATTTAAAGCTTTTAAGCCGTTGTAGTAGATGAGCAGAAAGTCCAATAAAAAGGACATATAGGTAGCCTAATGAATCTAAAGATTGGAAAACATTGTGTTGTTCAGGTGTGGCCTGTAAGCAAAGTGAACCCGGCATGTGCAGTGTCCATAAATATCCATTAACAACACATATAATAGCCTAGATATTTCCCAAGGATTCAACTCACTGTAAATGAACCAACATAGGCAAATGTAATCAAGGATCAAAATCACCTGCACAATACAAGGGAGATATTACTCAGAATCTCTGCTCCTTCTGTGTAACATGGAAGGTGTCATAGAGTACAGGTATAACTAAAGCTAACTCCTACAATGTCACCTCAGTCCACAATAAAAATAAATTATTGTTGTTTCTCCACTTTCTTGACAATAAGCGTTAAACTGGATTGATAGATTATGCTCAACACGTGCTGTATTTTCTGATATTGACTGAGAATGTATCTGAATTGGACAAGCCACTCTATCATTCACAGGTAGTCCATGATTTACAACCTATGCGACTTATGACTGATCGACTTTACAACCCTCTGGTTAGCAGGCATCACTCTCGTTTCTTCACCCCTGTATTTTATATTTTATATATTTTGCACATAAAAAACCCTCTGTACTGTAGTATGCAGTGTTTGACTTAAATCCTTAAGGTGCAAAAATTTAAAGAAAGATAAAAACAATGTCTAAAGAAAAAAATGAAATAATGAAATGAGAAAATGTTGATAAAATATGACTTTATGGTCATTACAATATCATTACACAGCACAATATGCTTATGGTAATTTAACATAGACTGACTTATGACCAAATCAACTTCCGACCAGTCAGGCGTAACCACAAATGATTGTAAGTCAACAACTACCTGTATGCTTATGTTCAGTGCAGAACCTTTGCATTAAATGTACAACTGAAAACTTTAAAGTATGATCTCTCAAAACTACAAAAAGTGGACAAGCAACAATTGTGAACTGAGGCAACAACTAGGCCTCTAACAAATTTAGACAATCCCATTCACTCCTTTGTGACCATTATGACGAATGTCATTTGGCAATTTTTCTTACACAATATTTTGTCTGGCCATTTACAGGTGTCAGGATCATTCCGATGAGCACTACTGGTAAAACTTCTCATACATTCTCTTTCTGATACGATCGATAGTATGTTTGATACAATGCACAATAAAGAGCAAATTGGTTTTGAGTCACAAACATGTTGAATGGATAGCCTATACAAGCCACAACTAACCCTGTTCTATCAACAGGCAATGGTAGTTTATATAATGGCTTTCAATTGCAGATGTCTATTGCTTAAATTGCCCACACCATTTCTTCCCATCAAAAGGGACTCTTGTGCCAAGTGTTTCCTGAGCAATATAAATCAGTAAAACTGGCTGTTTTTAAATCAATGTAATTCATAAGAATATAAAAGTAACATGGATAATCATATCACCTCACACTGTATGTGTGATAGTGTCATCTGCTTATCTATAAAGCTGAAATGTCATGAGAAGAAAGCAGGTGACAAACATTGTAAATAGTAACTGCATCATTAGCACATTATATAACAATATACTTTGTTCCCTGGACAATGCATCCAACTATAAGGCTTTACAATGGTTACCAATAAGAAACATCAACAATAATCAACAAATTGGTCATCACTGATCTGGAGAAGGAGTTGGGGATGGGGACTGATCTTGTCCTGAAAGATGCCTCTGGGACCGTTTCAATCTCCGTCGTGATGAGCTCAGGCCCAGCTCGTGGTTTGGACTGAGGGTGATAGGGGAGCTCGGAGCTTTGTCTGAAGTCTTCCCATCTTTTGTAGGAACTTTGTTATCAGTCACAATGGTTAATTTATCCATGGGTCTCAGATAGTGCTCTGTGCTCATGAAAATATCCCGTTGACGCACGAGTCGGGGTCCACTTCTGGCCTCGGAAGATGTTGCTGAAAGAGCAGACAACTTTGTAAACTCCTCAGAAAGAAGAACATCACTTATTTCTTTCTCCCTTTGCATATCTGTTTGTTTTTGGGAATTTGCACTAATTGCTGAATTGCTGCATGTGTTGGATTTACCTTGGGTATTGCTCTCCAATGCAGTGGTGCGAGAAGGAACATTTAACGTTAAGTTTGACCGAGAGGCAGGCAGATCTTTTGGCCGATGATTTTGATCTTGGTGTGAGAGATTCTGAGTTTCACTCATAGGCGGATGGGAAACAGAAGTTTTGATATGAGAGATATTGTCATGGTTACTGCCCTGACTGACCGAAGCTGATGAGGAAGAGGGTGAGGACATAAGGTTTGTTGCACATTCCGTCGACAGAGTTGCTTGGTTATTTGAGGATGAGGCAACAGCAGAGGAAGATGAAGACAACTGAGGATGATGATGCTGGGAATGTATGTGCGAGTCCCTATTGTCTCTCACTACTGAAGGCGATGTACATTGAGCTGGAGAGGTAGTTCCTGGTAGAGCAGTTGAATCTGTGTGAGAGACATCCAGCACTTGGTTTATGAGGGCATTTGTGCCTGGTCCTTCTATGTGATGGGCCAGGTTTGGCAGGTTTTCCAAGGAGGTATCTGGTGAGCTGTTGCATGAGGCAAACTCCTCCCCTGAAAGACATGGAGATGATGGAGAGAAGGATGGAGAGGTGGAGGAACAAGAGAAATAGGCATAATCCTCATTGGTTGTTGTGGCAGTGCTGGACTCACCCACTGCCTCATCCACATACACTTTCACATCCTGCGAATTCTCTCTCCGCAGGTCAATAACGCTTTGATTGGAGGAGGAGGTGGAGATGCTATGGGAATCATTATAATTAGATGGTTCATTTTGGCCATTGGGTAGTGGAGCATCTCCACTATTGGCAACTTGTGGTTTTGACACAGGGGAATCTCCCTTATTTTCACAACCATCACCATTGTGAGTGCTGTTTAAGCCTGACTTGTTCTCTTCCTCAGTGTCACTGACAGCACCCAAGGTCGTATTGACATCCGAGTCACCAATGCTGTCTTCACTCATATCTGCTAGCGAACTGTTACTTTCTTCACTGTCAAGAGTATACCTTTTGTTCTTCTCTGTGTTGGCCTCAGCATTGCTGTCCATATCTTGGTAGTTGGGTCCATACAACTTCTCTTTCATATCACGGTAAAATTCGACGGCACTGCCCTGAAGCTCTGCTGGGACAGCCATGCCGTGCTCCACATGGAGGTGAAGAGCTTCACACCACACCTGGATCTTCTCAAAACTGGGTCTAACAGGAAAAATGAAAAGCAGAAAAATTATTTTAGATCTCTTTCATTTCAATACATGTTGAATCAGCATACTCTTTGCAATTGTGTATTTCTCAGCAGGAAGTTTGCCTATGTCAGTGATAAATTTGGCTACATAAACTACATAAGATATACAAAAACATCTGTGGTTCTGAAGACTTCAAAACAGATGGACTCTATTTGCCACCATCACATCTCACCACTTACACTGGATAAGAAAAAATACTCACAGGGTTTGTCATATTTCCCATAATGACTAAAGAGATAATGAAACATATTATTTCAAACTTCATGCACTGAAATTCTTCTTTAAAAAAAGAGCCACATGAAATTTTTGTCTAATATGATCCAAAGGAGGCACCCATTGCCAGAAGATCAACATTTGTACTCACCTCTGGTCTGGCTCTAACTGAGAACACAGGACAGCCAGCATAAAGAAAGGCTCCGGTGCCTCCTCACAGAAACGTTTATGAAAAGCCTCCACATTCAGGCCAAAGTCAATGCATCTGGGCAGGTAGTCTGGATCAGCTGTCACTCTGGCTATGGTCTGGGGAGGTTCAGAGGGGCAAGTGTACTACATAATAGAAATACTAGATGCATCACCCTCATCATGATTGTCATTTTATAAAATATAATAAAACTGTCTGACCTACAACTGACAAAACAATTCAAGAAAAGCAAATAACTTATGTAAACAACATGATTGTCATCATCATCAAAGCGTTTCTTTATACAAGTGTACAAATTTGAAGACCATGGCAGAACGTAATTGATTCTACACAACAATATTGCAACAAACAACAAAATATGTGGAAATAACTTTGCTAAATTGAAGAAAATATCAGAATCATCACGTATATCACTTCATACAAATTTGTTGAAAGTAAAAACATAGGCCATTTAACAGTAACTAACAAAAACAAATTCAAACAAAAATCAAATCTGAAGAATCAATGTTGCAAATTAACTACTTTAATGGAAAATCAAATTTTCAAGCCCCTTTAATTATTTGTTCGGTTATTTGTTTAAGTGTAAATTTTCTTTTCCTGTAAATTTTATTTTTGTTTGAAATTTTCTTCCTGTTCTTTCCTGTGGGAAATAGAAAGGTCAAAAGCATATACAGTGTACTTTAAAAACAACAGTCAGGAATTTTCTTTTTTTTTTTTCTCTCTTAACCATCACAAAAATTGGTTATCATTATCATCACCATCATCATTGGCACTGATTATCACAATTTTTTATAAAACAGATGTTATATCTCCAAAAACTGCAATTCCTGGATGATAAAAGTCAACTATATCCATGTGTCTGTGATCAACTAAACAACACCACAGATGATTTTTATGACGGGTTCCTTCATCAGAACATTAATTCTGTGATATGACAAAAAATCAAAATGTCAAAGGACATATCTTTTCAGGAAAGATCAATAAGATTTTGAGTTCAAAGATCTGTCATGACAAAATACATATTTCATATTTGACTTATCAATAAAGCAAAATGACCTGGAGTAAAGTCAGCATCATGATCACAACTTTTTTAAATCTTGATTTATCTCATTTGACACTTTCTGTCAAACCAGACAGAATTTACCTTCATCTATCACTATCTCATTCAATATTGTGGTATTGATATTATTGATCATCCTACATTTCTTTATCTGCAAATATTTGGAAATCTCAGTGATTTTGTTTTCCATTTTATCGTGTTTTAAGATGATGCAAAGAAAATGTCTATGTTTTATCATCATTAGCCTAAAAGTTTTTTTCGGTTCATGTATCTCCTAAAACAGTTGGCTAGCAATGACATCTACCTACCTCACACACAATGATGCCAAAAGAAAAGACATCGACTTTTTCATCATACACGCCTTTGGTCATCATCTCAGGCGCCATCCAGTATGGGTTGCCCACCACTGTGCCTCTCTTCCTGCGGGAGGATTTCTTCTTCTTCCTGGCTGCGATGCTGCTGTTGCTGCTGCTGCTGGTGTTGGTGTCTTTCTCTTTCTCTGAGATGTGAGCCAGCTCTTGGCGAGGAAAGATCTTGGCCAGGCCAAAATCAGCCACAACCACTGACTGGTCCTGTAGAAGAGCAAAGTATTGTTATGTAGTTACTGAAATAATTTAGCTGTTGTCAATTAGACATTTACAAATTTTGCAGTCTATATCAATAAAACATGAGATGAGATGAATTAAGAGAGGTGCAGGTCATGATTTTATGAATGGCTAAACTTAGGTTATTTCAAGCTTCAAATTCAGATTCAGCATGACCAAATCAGAAGAAAAGTGTGGAATAAAGTGTGGAAAAGTGTTGGTCATACATTTTTCAAATATGTTACTTGACAGATTTGTATATGTCTCAATTTTTGGCCAAGTATCCAATTTTCCTTCAAAAACATGAACAAGATTTTTAAAAAGAGGGAGCATATATTATCATTGAAACATTTTCTATGAAGAGTATATATTCAAAATTTGAAGTCAACTTGTTCAAATATAAAAAAAAGCTAGGAAAAAAGTGAAAAAAAATGTACAATTAAAATTTTCAAAATCTTTCTGTACAGTCTTTAGTGGTGCCTGTTGATCCCATTTTGGAGCATCAGCTAAATGTTTCTGGCCCCATCCAATATTTTTCTCAGATCAGAAGAGGTCAAAGTGTCTAAAAGTTGCAAAAACCTGATTTTGATATTTTGACCCTAAAACCCCATTTTCAGGACCTGCACCCCTTTCCCTCCCCTCCCCCCTTAAGATATTACAGGAAAAGATTAGGAGGAGATAACATGATGGGCAGAGATGACTAAGTTAAACTCACATATGATGACAATATGAGGTAAGATAACCTGGGATGGGTTTAGATGACATTAAAAATATTAGATGACTTGGGATCAAATAAAGTAGATGACAATGTCAGAAGAAGTGAGATGATAGGTCATGATGAGAAACAGGGTCCTATCTGACCATCAGTTTACCTTTCTGACAAAGCAGTTCTGAGAATTGAGATCTCTGTGTATGACATCCATGGAGTGGAGGTAGTTCTGTCAGGGAGAGACAATACACCAGTGAATTAGGCAGACTCAAACAACACAGGATGTAAATTACTCAAGTCCTAAATGTCCATTATAATGACAAATCATTAATTACAAACAGAAATCAATAGAGCAATGATGCACCCATGACCCAATCAATTCTTTCTTACAAATTATTTTAAACTGATGGATGATACCATATAACCATAAAAGAAAGAAAGTCAAATGAATGCAAATCGTAAAGTCAAGTTTAATATGATTTAGCTATGTACTGTTCTCTTTGCAATTTCATAAATAACTTTATTAAACCTTAGAAGATGGATTTTATGTGCAAGGCTGAAATATTCAAAGATCTTGTCAAGGAGAAAATTTAACAAAATCACCCCCAAAGTGCTCACTAAAAAGCACCGAGAGCAATGCACAATGTTCAGTGTCACGTACCATTCCAGCTGCGATGTCCTTGGCAAAGCTCACCCTCTGTTTCCAGGAAAGGTTCACACTGTGGTCCAGCAGTAAGTCTGACAAAGTCCCACCTTCAATAAATTCTGTGAGAAACAGACAAGCCATGCAATGCAAAGAATGAAGAAAAATACTGAAAATCTTGGAGAATTTCTTCCTTTTGTTGACACAGAACTATCTTCAAGATCATTATCATTTGGAAAACTCAACTCTTACTGTGACTAATTCTTACAAGAACAAAGTGAAAAGACTATATTATAATGTATGATTTTGTTTCTTTGGACATAAGAAATATTTATTTTTTAAAAAAAAATCCCTATATTCCTCACTTCTTGATGATCTAAGAGTCTGAAAAATTAATTATTAGTTACTCCTGTAATGGTCCCTCTTGCTATCAACATCATGGTTAAATAATATTAGGCAGGAATCACTTAACTTTCGTCTGAGGGCTTTTGCGTTTAATTAGGGATTTCCAATATTTTGTTCATATGTCTCTCTCTCATTTAGAACAAACACCAACCTGTAACAAGGTTCAGCTTCTTGTCTCTATACAACACACCCATGAACCTGAGCACACAAGGGTGAGATAGATTTCTCAACATGGATACCTGCAACAGACACACAAATATGATAGAGTGATGAAGAGAAAAAAATCACGTGCTAGTCACCTCTATTTTTGGATCCTATCATCAAAGGAACACAGATTAATGACCTAGAGTGAATGCAAACTTACAGCAAATCAATGTCTTTCTGATGAAGTATAAATTTTCACACTGAAACTCAGTGAATCAGTAAATTTTGCGGAATATTTAGAAATGCAATGTCCACTTGCCACTAGGCAAAAATGTGTCACACGAGTTATATAACCACTTGCACTCAAGAAGACTATCACATTTACTGTGTGACTCTTTAATTTATGTACATGTAAGTCTAATGTGACAGTCAAGGTGTTTTGGTTTCAATAAAAACAGTTTATATTGCTCCACATACTCATCAGCAAAGGGCACTGAATGATGTCCAGGTATGAGATCTGACACAGATACGAGCAGTTTTAAGTCAAAAGACATTAAGTAATTATGAATCCATAACTGCAGACTTCATACTCACCTCTCTCAGGAAATTTTTCTGGGAATCTTCATCAAAGTTGTGCAACTCCTTCAGCACCATCTGTTCACCTGTCACACGATGGGTGGCCTGCAAAATGGGGATTCGATTTTGTATACTTTCTACTATTTACATTTTTCACCGACCAACCCTTTTTTGGAAAGTCATAATAAAGAATAGCTTTTTTAAAAAAATCTAGTATATGACATTCTTACACATGTATCTGATTCTCAAATTTTATTAGAGATGAATGTTGGGGAAAAAGAAAGGGGAAAGGGATATGGGTGGAGATATTTGATGTTTTAAATTGCTGCTACATCTTGCAAACAAGAAATTAAGAATGTGAGTAGGTTAAAGATGAAGTATAACCCACTTTATTTCCCCAATCCAGAAAGTTGACACATCAACTTTCCTCCATCTGATACTACTGAACATGATTTTCAAATTACAGAACTTCTCTTTTTATCTCCAGTAATTTTGAATTGAGCCTAAACCACAGACATTTTCAAACATGCTTTTTGTACCATCTCTTCACATAAATAGGTTGAAATATAAAGTGTATCTGCATTTCCCCCACTTACTTTGAGAGCCTGTCCGAAGAAACCCTGGCCTAAAACTTCTCCAATGATCAAATCTCCAGCCCTGAAGACTCGATGGTCCTGCTGACGTGTCGAAAAGGAGTGGGAGCGGCTCAAGTCGACACTCCTCTGGCGGGATGTAGGACATGGAGATGGGGACTTGCTGCGTCGACGGGAAGGACTGTGTCTGAGAATGAACGTTTAATGTCCTATCATTACTTTATCTGTCTTTGTAAGAAAAGAATCATATATACTGGTGAACTGGTGTAAGACTATGACAAATGTCATATTTATAAGGACGAAGTGAAGCAAAAGAAGGGTTTTCTATACTCACTGTGTAGGTCTTGCAAATTAATTCATTCTAATGATAATTTTCTTTTTAATTATGTAGAGTGAAATATATAAAATAATTGAGATAAAACATTTTACTTGTGGTCTTTCTTTCAAAATGCATAAAAGTCAGTCCTCCACTGTGCTGAATATCTCTTGTATGAAATTAATCAGATTAAACATTCTTCTAAGATAGAAAACTAAATTTCATTTAATAACTCCACACTGTCCTCACTTTAAACTCTTTATTGTGATTTAAACTTCATAGGTTTAAATTTTGAGCAAAATATATATGAATAGTTGAGAACATATCTCTTTAAAATGTTAAGTATTTAGCAATTTACTCACTGCATCCAAAATCAGCTGACAATACAATCCAAAGAGGGAGTAGCATATAGCAAAAATTTCCTCATACATTTCTATCTGCCTTACTTGATTACTTATTTGAACGACAAACTTGAAACAAATCTAGAAGCCCCAGCACTGAAATAGACATAGGCTCTACACAAACATGCCTGTCTAAGTAAAAAACATGTAATCTTGTCCTTCATTTCATAACCTAAGATACGTAAGATGTAAGATATTACCCCTCTCCCTACTCCTCCCCATGGAAAAAAAAGCTGGAGTTCTAAACCAACCTTCATTTCTTCATACATCTAAAAGAAGTGAGAGAAGAAATCCTACCCTCTGGCTTTGACATAAAAAAAAAATTGATGATCTTCTGGGGCGCTAAACCAATCTTCACTATTTCACTTCTAAAACTAAAATGATGACTGAAAAAAATTCCTAAACCTCTGACTGATGAAAAAGAAATGGCAAGAGTTTTAAACCAACCTTCACCACTTCATTTCTAAAAGTCAAATGGGTGAGAAAACTGTTCCTACCCTCTGGCTTTGAGAGATCCCTTTGGCCTGAGTCTGACTGTCTGATCTTGCACAACTACTGTCTCTCCCTCCGAGGCTGTTGGGCTATCATCCAGTTGTTCTCCTTTGCTGAATGTCCGCCTGAGAGCGGTAGGGGAGGGAAGAGCTTCTTCATCTGGTGGCAGTCGCAGGGGCGACAAATCTCGCTCTAGCATGACATGAATGGGTGTTCTGTAGTCCGTCAGCAAACTGCTGATCTGCAAACAGGTGAAAATGATAGCCAAATAACAGATTACTTCAATGAAAACAGAAACAAACAAAAACGTCAAAGAACCAGGAAAGCAAAGTCCACCTAGCTGACCATAACTGTTTACATTACCATAATTAAAATTTGTGAAAAGGAGTGTGCCGGAGTACGAAATTGATTTTGTAAAGAAAAAGTTTTTGGATGGTGTTCTCTTATGGTGGGAAAAGACAACAAGCTCAGCAAATCTATAACTTGATAAGTTATTGGAAACAGGGCAAGCAGGCACCTGAGTGTTTCAGACAGGCTGGAGACCAACTATATAATTTATCATTTGTCCACTCACCTCTTCCAATGTCTTGTCTCGGACTGTGGCTCCATTCACCTCAATGATTTTGTCTCCCACTGCCAGACCATGGCTGCTGGTGTTGGCATCAAGTCTGTCAGATAAGAAACAAAAAGGAAGATTATGAAATGAAGGACAAGGTAAGATATGATAAGATTAAGGTAGGCGGTAAAACAAAGTAGGATACGAGAGGACAAGAAAGGGAGAGATTCAGAGACATAGGATACCGTAAGATAAAAAAAAAACAACAAGAAAAGATAAGATAAAATGAGGAAGGATATAAAGTAAGACAAGGAAGGACAAGACGAAATCATAAAAAGATGACATGAGATGAAATGAAAAATTTGGAGGTAAAGGAAGCAAAGTCAAGTAAGGTGAAATAAGATCAGTTAGGATAAAAGATCATAAGGAAAGGAGCAGGGGGATATGGCAGTTTAGAGAAAGTAAGCCTGAAAAAGTTAATATAAGACTAGCAATAATACAGCAGGGACATTGCTATATAGCATAATAAGCTAGGATAATATGAGGTAACACAGGAGACCTAAGGGATGAACGAACAACATTTCTAATAATGTTTTAATAGTCTTTCAGTGACAAGCATATTCCAATTTCAAGATAATTCCATCACAGATGATAGGAAAGATCAAATAACTCACTCTGCAATCTGTACACATGGCGCCATCCTGCCTCCCTCCAATGTAAAGCTATTCCGATAGTTGCTAGAATTACGGAGACCACCTGAGCTGTAGTCTGGGACTATGGTCTGCAGGGACAGGTGAAATCTCTTCGGCGTTGTCGTTGACATCTTCTCTTTCTCCTTCTTCTCCAGTTGCTGTTGTTGTAACTGTTGCTGTAGCTGTTGTTGCTGTTGTTGCTGCTGTTGTTGGTGGGTACGCTGGTGGCTACCATGGTGCTGCTGTGGGGTAGGTGGGATCTCTACCATCTGGATGGAGTGGGGTTTACGCCGTGGGGTCTTGGAGGGAGATGGTGATGATGATGGGGAGGAAGATGAGGAAGGCGTTGTTGGTTTTGACTGCTGTTGTGAGGGCGGCGTCAACTGCCTGTCTGGTCCCTGTCTATAACATTGACCACTGGGGAGAACAAAAAATTGGCTCATCAGCAATGTAGCGTAGCATGGTCAAGGTATCTTATTGTGCTTAATGAACATCTTAGAAAGAAATAGCAACTGCCAACAATAGAGAGCTGGCAAAGTCACATCTTTTGATTGCTAGAGCGAGCAGAGGGAAAAAGGTCAACGTCAATCTTGTGTCTGTCTATGGCACGGACCACAATAATAATAATAATAATAAATTAAAAAACAAGAACTGGTTCATCAGAAACAAATAGTTCAATCAAGAGATCCGATTCTGTGCTTTAATAAAAACATCAAAATTGTAAAACCCGACTCTTCTTAGCTCGACAGACACAAAAAGAGTGAGTGGAACATCGAACAAACGCCATGCTTATCTGAGACTCATAGATTCAATCATGAAAGATTTTGCAAGGACACGAGAGGAGCTGCCAATCTAAACCGATCTAAACATGGCATCAATGTGGAATGCAGACTATCAAGTGCCGCTATCGACGGACAGAGCGACAGTACAGCAGCAACAAGAAATGATTTGGCACTTCAACAGTGTCTGACTTTTGTGGTTCGTAATGCAGTTACAAGGTAAACTTACTAATAATTATAGAGGGTTTGTAAAACTGGGCATTGTCATTTAAGAAACGGCACCAACATTCAAGAATCTGAGACTGGCCTGAAAGATATTACATGAATACACGTAATGTACCAGCAAAAAAGAAATATGAGGGGACATTGCTTCTCAATCTGATGAAAACATACACTCATTGAATTCGTACTAAGGGGGTGATTTTATTATTATTATTTTTTTTTTTTTTTTTTCGAATAAAAGAGAGGTCTGAAATCGAACTCCCTCACACCGGGGCAAAATGAGAGAAGACCCCCTAATTTGTTAACACATTTAGACAATTGGAATGTCGCTCCCAGAACAAGTGAAAACACTACAAAGCTATCTCGTCTATTCAATAGAAAAAAAAATTCTTGTGTTTGTTTGTTCGTCTGTTTGTTTGTTTTCTTGTTTTTCTCTCCGTCGGTTGTTAGTTCTCTGCCACAGCGATGTCCTGTAAATAATTAATAATATGTACATTGATTGTTCTCTCTCACTTTCTCTTCCTCTCACCGTCCCATTTCTCCCCCCCCCCCCTTCCCCCTCTTTTCCTGTTCATCTATCACTACAAATATGGACATCTCTAATGAGAGAATCACATATTCTACTCAGACAGAAAAACGAGTACAACTGGCAAATGATTGTCTAACCTCTTGGTATCACTGATGGTCATCAGGACTACGCTCTCACAGAAGCTACAACCTTGTCTCTCGCACAGCAACATTGTCACATCTGATCTACAGCAAACACAAACCCAGTGCATAGGAGATCAGTCTAATACCTCAGACGGCATGCACTGTCAACTCACACACAGGTCCATCTGGTTATTTTCTCTTCCTTCTCAAGGAAGATGGGGACTAAGTAAATTTCAATGAATTTCTGGAAGATCAAAGTTGTCGACACAAACTCCTATGGCAGAATAATCAAACTTGCTAAAGAGACACGCCAATGTTCAAATTTGGAGTGCCAAGTTCATCTTGAGCACTGGCATTAAGTGTACGTGTCTGAATATTCACATCTCATAGCACGATGACTCACACATGTGTCAAATAAAGATATGCTGGTAATTTATAAGCTTTCAAAAAAATAATCGTTTTAGTTTCACACTTCAGCCTACACCACAATATCACAATGAGAAAGTAATGGTAAAGATATAGATTAGCATTGCAAGGATAACCCGTGAAAACCAGACAAGTCATTCCATCATGAAATATCGCTGTTCGTTTGCCAGTACACTCAAAACTAAATAATGTAACGAAACATCCGTAACATAAATTATGAAGGAAGTTGAAAGCACATAATTATGGCTTGTATGTCGGCCCAAAGTTTATTTTTGAAATTAAACATCCGCTACCGGTGGCATAACCGTCGATAGACTAAATCAGGCTCGGCGACAGCTCTACAGGCGGTCTCACGGTACGGCCTCGCGATCTTCGATCTATCGCGCGTTCCGCTTGGGCGGGCCAGCCCCTCCACTATAGAGAGATCAGCTTCTCGTTCAGATACGATCTATTCTGTGATGACGTGAATTATTCAGGCACAGCATGGATCTCCGGACGAACGGGTATACATTTTACTCTTGCAGTGCATGTAGAGCTGGAGCTAGTGTTAAGTGGGAAATTGGGCCTATTGGTCAGCGTTAAAAATCAGTTCCGCTAGATTTGAATTGCAAGTTCAAGATCGAGTCACGGGAAGGGTTGCAAAATTAAGAGAAAGTGTTAGGACTCTATGATGCTCGAGTGTACGGAATTTTCTGGTCAGGAAACGCAATGTATATACTGTCCACATATTTAGCGAGCTATCTGTCGTTAAAAAAATGATAATATCCTATGAATACGACCTCCTTGAAAGATTCTTTAACTGGCTGCTGTGTCTCGCTTAAGTCTTCCTTGCAGATTACATTACGTATATAGCAAACTTCGTCTACCAGAGATAAAATGTCTATGTGATCGAACTTGATCCTTTGGTCACAAATGCACCTGATAAGTGACTGCTGTACGAAACATTCAAAGATCGAAGATCAACCGCATCAAATGCTGCAATATACTGCATTCTGTTAGCTGTACTCACAGCACTGCAGGCCAATATCAATACTGTCGGGCAAGGCTGACGCCACGCTCAGTTCATAGCTACCTCCCAAGAGCATTGTGTCCATCGTTTTATTTTTGTTATTTCTCTCTGACATAAAGCACTGTATTGATTAACAGTGCACGCGTTATGCAATCACAGGCTGGAAGCAATGAGTTGCCGAGGAAGACGCCGCTTTATTATACATGTATTAACTCGTTGGCTATCGAGAATAACACTAATCATTCAAAGTTAATCTGCTGAATATATTAATTTACAGAGACTCTTTTTCCTTCCTTTTCCTCCTCCCCAGCCTTTTTTTTTTTTTTTATAATATCTTTCTTTCTCTTCCTTTTTCTTTTCCCCCTCACCTGCAATATGTTCCACCTTCCAAATGACCAGGAAACAAGAAAAGTAACACTAGAACGAAAGCAAAAATTGTCTCTATCACACAATGTGGACGCAGATATTTAAGTGACATTGTTCTCTTCATTTCACGACCAAAAATTCCACATCATACCCCCGTACCATGAAACAAAGAGCAAGGAAAAAGTACTGTACAATTCAATCTTAGTGCTACAATATTGAGAAATCATTCCAACATCTGGATTTAACCACTTTTGTCCAGTGAAAACACAACAGCTCGGTAGTCATACCAATGCTTGGTTGTCACCCTCTTCATTGGGCAACCCATCGATTTCGAATGATGACTGCAGCTTCATGATGATCACAGGTAATTGTTTGGTAACCTGGCGACTTTTTGACAGACCCTCAGTTTGGGCAAGCCAGATCTCCCTTTACGTGCCGGCGACTACTGAGGCGATCGCAGCATAATTAACGATGATGGAATCGGATAGCTGTGTCTTCGCCTACGAGTCTTCAATCACCGGTCTTTGATATTTTGAAGTTTGAATTTTCTAAAAGAAGCGGGCGTTGTTACAGTTAAGATCTTGGTATTTCAACGACTACGTTAAAGACATTCATGACCTCCACCAGCTTATCAAGCTGAAGCAACGTTTCTTAAGTCTGTCTTGCTTTGTGGTCATTAGTGACATTGCTCCACGATTGTGCTGTATGTGATTGTATGTTGCATGTAAATGCACACACAATATATGTTATGTCCCATCAATTATGCATGAAAATTTCCTTTTGAGAACGATACAATTCTGCATTCTCTTTATCTAAAATGTGCCACACCGTCTTTGACTAAGTGAATGGTTATCAACAGCTAACTGAAGTCAGTGACTCTAATTCAGAAAAATGGACACACTGTACACTTCAGGGGCAAGGCGATCTTGACCTATGGGCTTGACGGGTCCTTGCCCGGGAAAGACCCCGATGATACTTTCATATATGTTCATTTATAATTGTTTTCCCATCACTTACATGTGTGTGTGTGTGTGTGTGTGTGTGTTTTTTGTGTGTGTGTGTGAATAGTTACCGTAGCGGTTCCAGTACATTGCTCTGCCCGAGATCCATATTGCTGTTGAGACGCCCCTGTTCCAAAATCCCAACACTGAGCCATTGAAATGGTTGAGGCATATAACTTATGACTCAGATATGCTTTTATCCCATCAAATGTGCAATGTATTGATGTGACACACCTGACTGTTTGCTCTCTGTGCACGCCCATTGACAGCCCTGTTGGTTTGTTGGTTCAAGTCTTTTGTCCCACTACGTTCGATGTGTCACAAGTACACAATAGCTGCCAATAGCCGAAATGTTTTCTGTACACCTAAATACGGGCCAAGGTGAGTTACTCAGGCATAAAATCCCACAGATATATATCAAATTACGTCATCGTCATGTAGTGATATTCCACGTGTTTGTTCTAATTGGACATTGCGTGTCTATGCCTCCCACGGGGGAGAGAGAGAAAGAGAGGAACGGAGAGAAAGAGAGACAAGTAAATATGTGAAATAGGTTTGTTAAAAAAAAAAAAATGCTGTCAGTTCTGGACCACCCCCCACCTCTCCCCACCCCATCCACTGAGGTCCCCCAAAGCTCGTGCCCACATTCTAGATGAAAATCTGGGCAACTATACAGGTATAAATCCCAGGCATGTGAATTACAAGGTTATGATATAATATACTGATAATAATTCTACGATGCAATACTATGTTTTGTGTGAACCAGTGGAAGATCACCTGTCTATACTTCTCCCACGGGAAAGAGAGATATGTGGAGTGTGTCACTCTGCCCATATTCTGGATAAAAGCCTAGGACTCGTAATTTACTCAAGCATAAACTCTACATAATATGAACAATGTCGCCTTGATGTATCGATATTGCTACTTAATGAAATGTGTTGAACCAGTCGAAGATTCCATGTGTGTGCTTCTTCATGGGAGAGAGAAAAAGAGAGAGGCAGAGAGAGAGAGAGAGAGAGAGAGAAACAGAGAGGCAGAGAGAGAGAGAGATGTGGAGTGTGTTTGTAGAAGAAAATGTCAGTTTTGACAGTGACACCGCCCCTCCACACCTACCCGCCCCAACCAAACTGTGCCCACGAGTAAAGAATATATTGCATATATTTCCTTTTGCAACAGGAATCCTGGGAGTATACAGGTGGATGTGACGATTACATTTTTCTATAACATGGACACTAAACAATGCATGACACAAGAGACAAACCAAGAACACAGTATTACATATTAACTCTTTAATTTACAACATCTTTTAGTTTAATTCTTCCCTATCCCCATCCCATCTTCCAAGGTCTCCAAAAACGATGCTAACATGATCGAAATAAATCGGTAGTCTTGAGTAATACCATGTTTCTTCGCTAATCAAATAAATGTTTGTTAAAACAATGTTATGATATCTTCTCACGACTGAAACAGTCTCTGCAACAAGGGTGTTTGAAACTCAAGACAAAAACTTCACCGAGAACGTATACTGTCCAAATTGTCCTAGGAGTGAGGATAGTTAATGATATTATCTTCATTGAAGATATTTCTAGAGGAATATAACAAAGGCAAAAGGGGAAACCGCCCTGTAAAATCCAAGCACATAATGTACCCCAGCCCCAGGCCGCGATGGGTGTGTCGGTGTATACAGACAGTGAGCTGTGAAGGGATGCAATACATGGCAAAGACGACAAACAGATGAGGATACCAGAAAGATAAAAATATTAAAATGTTTAGATCTCTCACATCAACATTTTTTTTCACTCTTCTGTGAGAATATCTGGTTGCAATTTGGCCAAATATAGATCTAAGTAGAGTAAGGAATATGCTTTTATATAATAATATAAAGGTGGGCTGAAGCGCTGGTAAAAGAGGCTGAGAGAGGAGAGGGAGAGAGAGCGAGGAGGAGAGAGAGAGAGAGAGAGAAAGAGTGCAACTGAAAGAAGAGTGAGAGCGAAAATAAAACTTAGACAAGCGAAAGTAAGAGAGAGAGAGAGAGAGAGAGAAGAAAAGATGCAGAAAATGAGGAAAGGGACAAGAAAAAGACAAGAAATGCAGAGAAAGAATATGTTCTTGGCGTTGAATGTCACCACTTCTTTCTCCATTCAGGAAAATCACAGTGATCTGATCTTTAAAACAAACCTAGTTTCATACTTGAGGTGTTGCGGAAGAGGGGGGGGGGGAGGGGGGGCGGGGGAACAAAAC
>JBCAUA010057153.1:0-11437 GCA_038406235.1 Peronia verruculata
GATAGATAGATAGATAGATAGATAGATAGATAGATAGATAGATAGATAGATAGACAGATAGATAGATAGATAGATAGTTCATCCCCCTATAGGACAAGAAGGTAACCTTTCCGTTCCCGGTTTGAACGTATATTCAACTACCATGTATAACAGTTTCCGCTTACAACACAGTAGTCTGTACTGGCCTGTCTAACTCACAAAACCAGATGTTGGTTACAATATTAGTCCTTTCGCTCACCTACAGCCGAGGTCAATGAACCGGTAATTAGTCCATAATGATGCGAGTTTGCTACTTATAACCGCGCTCAGCAAATTACAACAAACTTTGCTTAATGGCTGACCCTGTTCTCCTTTCAGGATTTATACGGTAATGTGTAAGCCTGTTTCTTTTGCGAACATGGACGGTAATGAGTATGTTTAATGTATAATGTTTCCGTAACGATTTCTAGACCGCTGGCCCAGTTTGAATCGTTTTCCCACATGTTTATCAGCACAGACAATCATCTTTGCTCTAAGTGTAATCTCATAATTGCTAGCAAGAAAAGCAAAATTTTAATGATAAGAAACTGAAAGTTCTTACAAAGTGATTTCTCCCTGTAGCAACTTCACAAAAGGGAAACAACCTTTTGCAGATTCATTTAAACAAGCCTAGGTCTCTCTGAAAATTATGAGGAAGAAATATGAAAAGATAACTAACTTACACGAAAAGATAAGTACTTTCTTTGTATTTCCATAATTATAAGGAGGAAAATCCAAACGATAACGAAAAGATTAAGTGTTGAAGTGTTATCTATTTGCTGCAAAAACGTCTTAGTATCATAAAAAATTTTATTCAAATTTATTTATATAAGTAAATATCTTTAATTTAAGCATGTAGGGAGAGAAAAGATGAAAATCTAACTGTCATGCAGAAAAAAAGGTTAATTTCGCATTCGGTCTGTGTATTTCTACAACAATGAGAGAAACCATAATGTACCCCTCTTTCGTTTAGCACTTGTTTACTTTCTTCGTGCAGTAATTTCGCAAAATGAAACAAAGTTTTCGAAGACTCATTCATACTGTTTCATTTTTCCGTCAATCATGAAGATCAAAGACGAAAAAATAGCTGACACACACTGAAGAAAATCAGCCTTGGGTCTAAGTATGTCCACAGCACAATGTTAGACAAACCACATGGTAACAAAACACTAACTTTTTAAAAGTGTGGGGGCTTTTTTTAATGGTGTCACATCAGAAACGAAAGCAAATTTATTTCATTCACTTTATGTCTCAGACCTTTCTGTAAAAAGGTCTTGTGGTAAGCTTAGAAAAGCGAAATGATTACAAAACATTAATGAGATTTTTTTTTTTTTTTTCATCAGCAGGCTGACAAAACAACACCTTTTTCCTTGGCTAAGTCACACACCGTGTTAGATCTCTCAGGTAAAATGACGTGGTGGAAAGGGCAAAAAGATAAAGACATATACTTTCTTCTCACATGAAGTCATCTCAAAGTTTAACTACCAAAGACACCGTAATAAAGAACTACATCAAGATATAGAACTCGATAGGTTAAAAACTAAACACACTGATGTCAATAGTCAAAATTTTCTAGCATCATTGACTCTTTTGCGGGGCAATAAAGAAAACATAAAGTTATGTAAATAGAGTTTTCGTGTATTTTGAAAGAAACATTTCATTCAATATTTTGCCCACTGTGAAGGTTTCAATTGTTCAAAAACAAAGCGAATAAAATAGTACACTTTCAGAAGAAACAGAATTCCAGACTTTGTGATGTCAATGACCCTATGGTTGGGTGAGCGTTTTCGTCAGAGACCTCGCAAAGCGAAAAGAAACTCATTCATACCAAGCCAAAATCTTTCCGCAACTGTGTGGAAGAAATTTAAGATATGTCAGAAGGTAACTAACACTCTGACAAGTTATGGTTACGTCATATCTCTTTTTCCCGGAAAAGTTAGCGAGATGAGAAACAAATTCAATTTTGGATTCATTTCCTCAAAGACTGAGAGCCCAATAATGATGATTCTTGATGTTTTTTTTAACTGGTATTTCCTCGTCCACGATAATCTGGCAAAAAGAGGAGCGAACTTCGGTTATAGATTCGTCACTACAAGAATATGTACTAGTACAAGGGCATGGCTTGTTTGTTTGTTTGTTTTTGTGTTGGGACTGAACTGCACATCAGCATGATTACGGATATATTGTGTCAAATAGGTAAGATACGTTTACACGTCAAGAGAAAGAGAGGAAAGAAAGTTGGACAGAAGACAGGAGCAAGGAGAGAGAGAACTGATATTACCACCTGAACATCGAGGATGGCATTCCGTGGGAGATATTCCACCGATGGCGGGCTTTCTCCGCCTCCAGGTGGAAGCAAAGAACCTACTTATATACTTATATAGTCGGGGCACCGCAGGGGGTGGGGTGGGGATGGGGGAAAGAGCAAAGGCATGGCATGACGCACATGGAATAGTAAGAGTATCGTCTGGACCACTCTCAGAATTAGAATGAAAACTTCAGTTGCTTAAGATTGCTCTTAAGACTTCAGAACGTTTCTCTCCGGGTTGCATCTCCTATCTTCTCACCACCCCCTTTTTTTGTAGCAGCACAAGGGCTTGGGCTATGATGTATATCTCTGGATGATCCCCCAGTAAGAGTTAGGGGATTCGTGCATCTTGCCAAAGCTAACAGAACTATCAGTCTCTAGACAGCCTTCAGGTGAGTTGTTGTGATAGAAACAAATCCTGGACCGCAATACCAGTGGTAAAAATGCACACGAGACCGCGCTAGTGGCAGATCGGTGTGACCGACCCTATTACCTCCCTTGCCAGACATAAGAGGTATTGAACAAGCAGTGTAAAGAAGAAAATAATGAACGTTTCTTCTTGCCATTCAAGTAATTGATAGCAGAAACAACAACAAAGACATAATTATTACAATAACAAGTAAATATTTTCCTTATATCATGAAATTTTGGAATTATTCATGATGTCTGTTTGAACACACACACACACACACACACACACACACATATATATATATAGACACACACACATACACACACACAAACAAACGCACACACAAACATAATATACACTCAAGTGATTTTTTTTCCTCTTTTAAACTTATGTTCAACATTTTTCATGACTGGCAAGGGGGGAGTAATAGGTCTGGGCACAACGATATCCCATTACTGCTGACCTCAAGGGCAAGGTAAAACAGCTCTGTGAAACCCAATTTAAAAATTCAGGTAGAATCAAGGGCGGTGTATTATTGTATAGTTCAGTATCATGTGTGAAGAAACGATAACCCATGGTGAAGTGATATCCTTGACAGGGAAAAAAATAAACCCTAAACCGAACATAAGATAGAATAAGGTAAAAATAAGATAAAATAAAAATAAGATAGATAACAATGAATAAAAATGAATTAAGATAAGGTAAGGTAAGGTAAAAGGCAAAGTAAGAAAGAAGGTAAACAAGATACAAAAAATGAGACATATTAACACTCTGTCCATTACATTCACACACATACAATAATTATTAGATTAACCTATCACTGATGGAATCAGAATAAGAAAGTAGATTCAGATATTATACATCCATGTTTTTTCCCCCTTTTTCTAATGAGAGATCGATGTGTCCAGCGCTATAATTTCCCTTTGCTTAGCAAAAAAGATGCTGAGCAAGCAGTGTAAAGATGACAAAACCACCTTTTGTTAGTGTTATTCAAAAGAATAATCATCAAAAAATTTATAAAACTGTAACGATAAGAAAAAAACAGCCTCTTTATTACATATTTTGGGAGGCCTTTCCATATGGTGTAAGTTATTACAAGCAAAGGACGTAAAAGTGATTGTCTCCTTCTTATATACCACTTGTTCAATCCCTCTTGTGTCTGGTAAAGGGAAGTAATAGAACTGAGCACAGATATCTCCAAGTGACAGCACGGTAAAGCCGCATTGCAATACACTTTACTTACTCGTTTCCGCCTCATCTCGCTGTACCAGTATTGCAGTAGACACAGCAGCGACGATATAAGGGCTCCGCACAAAATGATGACGTACATCCCAGCCACGGTCTCCAGATTGAGCGATTGGGTGCTAGCGCTTTGGTGTTGGCTGGGACAGTTCTGGGGTCGCCACCATCTGGGAGAAATAGAACAGAAATAACAGAAAAATTCAAGACATGATATAATATCAACAAACAGCATAGTATAACTCTTGAATAGGACATCTGACAGATCGCCGTGCGACTGTCACCTTGGCGAGGGTCCGGAACGGCCTTGTAGAAAAGAACATCTTACGACGGAGGGAAGTATGGACTGGATGATACACAAGAGAAATGAAGCTTTTTTTTTTTTTTACATACAAACACGAACGTAACGTAAATCACCGTTTCCCCATAAAAATTGAAAAAAAAAAAAAACCTCTGTTTCGTAAAAATCGTCATTCAGTTTTGCACTCGCTTTTGCATTGATCAAAATGTATTTCCTTATGGATCAAGAAAATATTAGTATTCATATTATGACTCAAATGCAATTTTTAGAAATAAAAGTACTTAGAGTGTTAGATTGGTCAGGTTTAGAGCGTTTGACTGGCAATCGCCTTGTATGTTTCCCAGGAAGTTGAGAACGTCTGTGAATGTTTCTATTGGATCTGGAGATGTAATAATAGATTGTAAAGCGCTTAGGGCTTGTACACTGGGCGGAGTTAAGCGCTGTATAAGTGCTCTTGATTATGATTACTGTTAAATGTATCATCTTTAGTATTATATTTGGAAAAGTGAGGCCATAAACATAACGAAGAGTCTAGCCGTACTTACGTCCGGCTAGTCTTCGTGTCTATGCATACATATTATGTCGTTATCTTTCTGTCAGACTTTTGAGTCATTCCACTACATGAGTCATCCGTCAGCAGGAATTAAGGATTTCGGTTATGGTTTGGATTAGATTGGTTAAAACTTCACGTCTACATAACAATGACACGATTTTAAAAGCCGGATTGAATGTCAAGGCTACACGGACTTCGTCGTAGTCCGACAGCCATTGCCAATTATTAAACTGTGATGAAAAAAAGGGGTGTTTTGTCAGAGCACATCAGTATAGGTCTCAAACACTTTGACAGACACCCATTCCCTTAATAAAAAACAAAAAAAAAAAAAAACAAAAAACAAAAAAAACAAACCACGATTTAGTTTTGGATCTTTCTTTTACAAAATGAATTCAAGCTAGTAACTGGCGCAACAGATTATCTGAAATCCCCAAAGTGTCAAATGACCCCTTTGGTCTTGATACCCTGGACTGGGAATCCTTCTTCTACACAATAGAGCAGAATAATATTGGCATTAATATGATATCGTCTTTAAGTCTAAACTTCCATTTCTTTAATATGAATAGTTATATCATTCAATTGAAAAAAGAAAAAACAAGACTCTGTTTTGTGGCAGTTTCTATTGTTAACTTTAAAGTTAAGGTTGTAAAAGGTTGCACAAATATGAAAAAAAGATGGAGTGAATAATGAAACTACTGATGATTAAGGCGTTTTGTCAGGTCAACTTAGAACAGATATAATGCCCTCCGACAAAACGTCTTTTTCTGGAAAAGCTTTGTTTTTTTTTTTTTTGTTTTTTTCAAGACAATAGAGATTTAGGTTTATGATAATTCTTTCTTTTAACATAATAGTTTAGTACTCTCAGCGCAGATTTTAGTGAAAGGGATTTCTTTTCCGACCGCCAGGTGCCTGGCTGAATAGAATACTTCTACCGTGACCTCCCTCTGTTCTGGTCTCTACTTCATATTTTTCCTGGCCTCTTAGTATTTAGGGTTAAGATTGGGATAAGGGTTAAGGTTAACTGCACTACAGGTCACTTGAATAATTTCTTAGCCTTCATCGTGACTGTCGAGCCGTAGTTCCCAACGTTTTTGTACTCTCGAACCCCAAAACGATCCCCTTGCGATCCCCTGCTATCAGCAGCTTGATTTACATCTTATTTTGTGTCACTGCACTTGTAGGCACACATACACATTCACACAGGCAAAAACACACTCGTAGACATGCATTCAGACATCCCCAATGTCGTCATCTAATAACATTGAATCGTTGAAAGATACGCTTTTGCACTGAAGCGAAAAACGATTTAAACAAACAACAACAAGTAAGAGGATGAACAATACCATTGAGTTGAAAATAATTTTTGTCCCAAGCCACCTCTAGCAAGGATACGTGACCGCCCTCCCCTCCCCTGTCACGCCTTGGTAATCCCTGAGAGGGTCTCGATCCACCCGTTGGGAATCTTTGATTGTGAAGCTGAAAAGACTACTGGAGACGTCCGAGGGGGGGGGGGGTGGCTGGGGAGGTGGAGAGAGAGGGAATAGAGAGATTTATCTACTCTGGTCTCTAGAGGCTTGCACAGATCCAGTCTTTAGTAAATGAAATGATGTCATCGATTGTATAGTAATATCGTGGAAAGTTGAAGAAATAACTATAAGACTTTGAAATAACTATAGATTATGTGTTTAACCCTCTGAGCCCTGAGACTCTGAATCAACCTTGACCTTCCTGCCCTAGATCATGGCCGATTTCAGTCTGTGTGTGATACGCCATTTTTGAAGTAAACGTAAACGTCTGTTGTGACTGCTCGATAAAAACATAACTTAAATACACTAATCCCTCACTTATCCGGCGCAGAGCAGCCAAGGCCTTGACGGATAACGTAGTATGACGGATAATGCAACACCACCTCCCTACTGTACATTGATAAGCCTAATACAATAATGATAATACTTTAATACTGTGGTAGTCATAATAATTATAGATCAAAAATAATAAAACAGTAATTGAAAATAATAAGTTTTGTTCGGCTCGCGTTGCCGGTGTAGCATGGTGCGTGGAAGGAGAAATTTCTGGAACTGGATCAAGCTGAGCCAACAGCCACCGCGCCAGCTGCATCGAATACAAACCGACTTATCCGGCGCAAAAACGAATAATGCATCACGCTCCGAAGGGATTGGTGACGCCGAATAACGTCGCACGACGAATAACTCCATGACGGATAAATGAGGACTACGGTATATCATGTTACAGTGTGGTCTTACTCACCGTTGTATACCGGTTGTTAGGGTCTGTGTTTGTCTACCAGTGGACAGAACTCAGAGGGTTAACTTGATAGCTGAAGAATATTTTGAGAACACACGTCTCGAAATGGCACCAAAAAGTATGCGGTACAAGGTGTCTCTTCACTCTCTCTCAATAATTTGGTTGCAGCTCATATAATCTGCAAAAAATGTCCGTCATGCAGGTTTGCTACACTTTTGAGAATTCGTGACAGACAAAAATAATGTTCTAAGTTTCTCCATTCAGTGGTTGTGCAACATACAAAGAGAACTGGGTATATGATCGCCAGGTGTAAAATCTCTATCTGGCTATAGCTTACATATCTAGTGTGTTCTACAATCTAGTGGTACCATAACTGTGATCAGATATTGTTCCAAAACACACACACACACACACACACACCACACACCACACACACACATACGCATACGCGCGCGCGCGCGCAGGTTTGCTACATGTATTTATATTTTTTTTCTTAACAGAAGCCGGCGAAGTTTAAATTCTCGGTACTTCCTCTTTCTTTGATAGTTATAATATGTGGGTATTTCAAGTTAATGTGTGCACACTTTAGCTATCTTTCTTTCTCTCCCTCTCTTTCTCTCTCTCTCTCTCTCTCTCTCTCTCTCTCTCTTCTTTTGCGGCATACAGAGATGTAATGGTATATGACTGATCTAAACCTGTAAATAAAGCCGTCAATTTGTTGTGATGCGATACTTTGAGGACCACTTTGTTTATTTGTTTGTTTGTTTGTTTTTTTGTTTTCTTTCTTTATGCCAAATCCACTTACCCTGCCATCAGTTATGTCCACAGCTATTTCGCCACAGACATCAATTTATTCTCCGCTCATCCCCTCTCATTTTCCAGTCTCAATGTCTGCCTAACTATTTATTAACCTTTTCGTACTTGCATTTTATCATTTACATGGAGATTAGACCGTCTCTCCTCTCTTTGTGTTTTGTCTAACGCCATCCCCTGTCCAAATGTTTTTTAAGTTCGTCCTGCGTGTGTTTTGGCGACAGCGGTTGTAACATCTTTCTAATGGAAATACTGCGTGATCATTACAATAGCAAAACGGCAAACCTATTAGACATGAGCTGTACATGACGCTCAGCTCTTGATCTTTCGTCACGCTGCACGCTGTCAAATGAGTAAATGTTTGCTACATAACTGATTTTGCATCAGCAATGTAACTTGTTTACTTGGGAGATTCAGTGTCTGTTTTTACAGGCATTGTGTCTTCTTAACAAAGTTTAGTTTTCTAATCAACCAACCCAGTACTTAGTATGTATGAAGTCTTTCAATCCGAAGATTAGTATTTGCCAAGTTAATCCGAGGAGAATTTATCTGGGCAGCAATTTTGATGGATTTCAGAACTTTGGTCTGGTCAGGGACTTGTTTGCTCTTGAAACGATTTTGAACTATCGCGGGGGCTTTCAAGTGCGCGACGTATAAATGGATTTTTTTTTTTTTTTTGCATACTTTCACCTTTGTCAAAGAAGATTAGATGTCGGGCTTACAGACCAAGAAGCCAAGAGACCGTTGGGCCAAAAAAAAAAAAAAAAGCTTAGAATATTTCCCATTCTCTCCATAGGATTGAAATCGGCTCATTTTCATCGGGATGAAGACGGCTGACTGTTCGACCACGGGCCCCCCAAGCCAATCCTATGCTCACACTGCGCCGTGCATAATTTGATCTATTTTCAGGCTTTTGATGTAACGCCAAATGTCACGTGACTCCGCTGATGATGACCTGTGGACATGGCATCAGTTTGGATCAGCTCAGTAGAATTTGATGAAGCTCAGACGACTACCAGTAACATTTATTTCTGATTCTCATCTGTGACAATGTTCTTAATTAATCTATAGTTGCCGGGCAGGCGCTGGTTTGGTAACCTAGTCATGCTATAACCTTGTGAGTTTGCAGGAGAAGGCTTGAGTTTTTTTAACTCTCACCTAACGACCCATTAGTATGACAGATATACTACCAGTGGAGAGAGAGAGAGAAGAGAGAGAGAGAGAGAGGGAGAGAGAAGGAGGAAAGATTTAGCTAGATGAAAGCGGAAGCGAAAGGAATCATGATGCATACTGACCTGTGAGGTATCTCGTAACGAAAAGGGCGGTAACCACACGATGAAATATTATTAATCTTTTCACTTACCTCCCTTGGACACACTGGATACTCTGACCATACTGGCCCAGACACGGTGACGTCATAGCTAATGATTCTGACGGGCAAACCTTACGAGTGGATTCTAACTGTTGTTACAAAAAACGATAACCCCCTAACATTCTCCTTCCAAATGTATTTGGAGCCACCTGGCAACTGATGACAACATGTCCAAAAAACAATAGATTCAATAGACGAAAGAGATCTCTCAGCAGTTCTAGCTAAAACTTAGGAATATTGATATCTATCACAACGCATATTGCATCTGTAGCCCTGGTCAAAGTAGAAGTCCCCAGATGGTGAACTAGAAGGGCAACAGAGATAATTCAGCTACAGGTTTCAAGCTGCGGGAATAGAGACACCAAAGGAGCCCACTTCTCAAGTCGTCCTCTGAAGGATCTGCTTTCTAAGACGAGGCCTCAAACTACCCTATAATTTTAACCTAATAAGCAGCTAATCAAGCCCTAGAATAATTATGAGCCCGCGGTTTGCTGTAAGATTTCGCTATGTGATTTTCACGGTTGATGATTGCCTTTTACATAATCTGACAATCAAAATAACATACATCTTGATGGACACTTTTACACTTGAATAACGTGTCGGCAAGTGTAGCTGTTGCTATAATAAAGCGCTCCAAATGTATCCCGAGTGCTCCGAAGTCCGCGCCTCGGGTTTTCCCGAACCGCTTCAGATCTCGCGAGAATGATTAACACCTCATTTGATTACAGGAATGGGATTTCCCGAGATTTAGGCAGAGTAGCTAAAAATAGGGCGCGAACTTCGGAGCACTGTACATAAATCTAAATCAAATCTCTAGCAATAGGTAGTGAGTGTAGAGATCTGTGATCAACGACGTCTAGGTAGCAGGGCACCACAGGAGGATCGTGATGGTACAACGTCATGGGCCGAGATATTTGTTATATCTAGACTAAAAGTTATGCACGAAACTGGTCTTTTTTATGTTGGGACGTCCAAGTCCGTCCCTGGTTGACCAGGTCTTATTACGGTCTGCAACTTTGTTTCTAGCGACATCTTTAACATCTTATCAATGATAAGCTGCCACAATACGAAAACATATTTACATGATGTTCTCAGATAAGTCTGAAGTTACAATCACCATAGAACTCGATGAACTATCGGAGGCAAGGAGGGAGAGAGAAGTCATTAGCAAACACAGACCCTTTACGACCAACAATTAACAAGGGTCATCGATTGTGATGTGGACAAGACATAAGAAGAATCCCATAGGGCCCTAGCGGCGAACGGTTATTGGGTACAGAAAGGTTAACTGAATAGATCTACCTCCAAGAACTAGCAATAGAAGAACCCTGAAAAGCTGGGACACACAGTAGGTAAGTCGCTGAGGTAGAAAAATTCCTTTGATAAGATGTTCTGAAGAAATCAATTAGAGTATACCAACGGCTTAATGTCAAGTCCCTATAGACTAAAAGTTAGATCTGTATAGGTTTTCACTATCTCAGTGCGAGAAGTTTCACTTAAAGTTCACTCAGATTCCAGACTGCTGAAAACCTGTCAGAGACCTCGATATTTAACGTTTTTCTGTTCCATTTCACTCCTAGAAATGGACAGTCACGAAGTGCGATTTCAAGATGTGCTACTCTCTCTTTCATATATGTTTTTCTTTTTGTCCCTCCTGTTGTTGTTGGCAATGCTATAATTGTCGTCATTGGCGTTGTTAGGTAGTGTCATATGAGTTGTTGTTGTTGTTATTGTCGTCGTACTCATCAGTATTGTAGCTGTTTGCTGCTGTTGTGTTGTTGTTATTGGTCTTGTAGTTGTTGTTGCCGAAATTGCTGTTGTTTTTGTTGTTGTTGTTGCTGTTATCGTCCTGGTTGTTGCCAATGTTGTTGTTGTTATTGTTGCTGTTGTCGTTGTGGTTGTAGTTTTTATTGTTTTATCATTGATGATGTTGCTGTTGTTGCTGATATAACTAAATATTTATTCAACGCATCATATCGCCCTTTTGGTACGTCCACCGTTAGACCTGAGCTGAACCCCATAAATCTGACATATTCACAACAAATATAGCCTTATTCTCTCTCTCTCTCTCTCTCTCTCTCTCTCTCCTATCTATCTATCTATCTATCTATCTATCTATCTATCTATCTATCTATCTATCTATCTATCTATCTATC
>JBCAUA010057174.1:0-11436 GCA_038406235.1 Peronia verruculata
CACACACACACACACACACACACACACACACACACACACACACACACACACACACACACACACATACATACACACATTTATGCACATTGTATACATTTGATATCGGAATATGTTATAACATGCCATAGGATCATTTAATTTGAAACTGATTCGGTGTTATTCAACATATTCAGTCTTTCTTTGTGGTAGATGTACGTTTCGAAGGATCCGGCAATAAATGAAAAGATTTTGAGAACTACGTGTTATCAGCTATTCTAGTTATTCTAGTCTTAACGTATTACAAGACTGGTCCAGTCCAATTGCAGGAGAACACATTTGCCATATAAGGGAAGTAATCAAAAGAAAAATGCACCGTACGCTATTGTAATAGGATTTTAGCTCAACCGATTAGACTGAGCAGCTGATATGTTAGAAAATCTGTTATGTGCTTCAGCCAAGTTATATAACATTTTAAAAAGAAAAGAAAAGAAAAATTCCTCCTTTTTCTCTTTCTTTCTTTCTTTCTTTCTTTCTTTTTTTTTTTTGAACGTAAAGAGACAGCCTGCCTATATTGTTCAACCTTCATCTCAGCACAGTGTGTCATGTACCATCCATCCATTTTGTTATTTTTTGTTGTTTTGCAACTGACTATACAATATAAGAAAGAGGATATATTGCTCATAGTTTTTCCCCACTCCTAGTCGTTAGGTAAATGAATAATAATAGTAATTATAACAAATAAATTAAATCAAAACAAGTTTGACTGGAAGATAGAGAACATCACAGTAGAATTAGTAAACCAGGACTAAGCTGCTTCTTTGATTGTAACATACATAATATAGAGGTATCAACATGAATGAATTGCTAAAACTTGTTTATTCCTATTGTCAGCTGTTCCCCTCTGCTCAACGAGTTGATCATGGCATTTTCTCAGTCACATATATTAATTTACCAACAGCTCAGAGTCATAGGGTCATAATTAACTGCATTTCTATTTTGTCATGGCATTTTTAATTTCACGAAATGCAAATGTAAACCCTGGAATATCGCCAGGAAATTGATATGGGACATACAAAATACAGGATCTGTTAAATATAGCAGCTTTAACGCAAGACTGCCAGGGGAAACAGAAAAAAAAAGGGGGGGGGGGGGGAAGGGGAGATGTGTCTTACGTTTCATTCAATGGAGATGGGAATAGCAGTGTTAGACAAGCTATTTTCTTTCCAGGTCTTTATAATGTTGTTACTGCATCTTTTCCGCTGAGGATTTACAGTGTTGTTATACTGTATTATGTGAATTTTCGGCTCGATATATGCCTTTGGTGGTCGTGGTCTTACAATCTTCGGTCTACTGAAGTTACCAGTACTTTCCTGTCTCTTCCTGAGCATACAGTGCTTTTACCTGACATTGAGCTTTTTGTTCATCGACCATGAAATTAAGTCTGCAATCAAATTAATTGTTGTAAATGCAATATGGAAGACCCGAAAATAACAGACACAAAGACTAAATTTTAATAATGTTTCAAAAGTTGAAATGTGCATGACGGACAGAGATATGCCCTGCCCCTGGTAAACGGATGCGTGAACTTAGGCTATGGCACTAATTAAGCCAGTAATTAGAGGCTAAAATAAAGAGAGAGAGAAAGAAGATAAAATCTATAAAAGTGAAATGCAGACATATTTATTTTATGACACGCTTTACGATGGAAATATTAACATGAAATGTTTTGTTTTTCTGAACAATGAAGAACAAAAGTAAGCACAGAAAACTTGTGGTTTAGAATATTCATAAGATATGAATCACATGGGTCTAGATTTCAAGCTCAGTTTTAACGGATACGGCTATTATCTTGAATTCGAGCCCTTTCTTTACATTCCTGCACGCTATTTTCTCGTTTCCTGTATAATACATCTATTATGTTGCTTGTGAAACTGCAGAACGTCTAGTTCACACGTGTGGCAGTGAGAATCTTATCTATCTCTGACTACTTCACGAACATGCAATACAATGCTACAGTGTCGACTCTCTGAGTGTGAAGTCGACACTAAAAAAATAGAACTGGCGAACTTGTCGGGTTCCAAGTGTCCAATTTTAAACTAGACATTTCTAAAACTTAATATAAGCGCCAAGAATCTTTGGCTAGAGTGAGTCCTTAAGAAATAAAAATTCAGTGTTATTACTATTACTGTGTGTATCATTATTGTTACCTCATCATCACCATCATCGCTGTCATCATTTTTATTCAAGACAGATGTCAACCGGCAAGTAACTCAATACAGTATGAAAAACAACAAAGTCAGAATATTTTGTCCTACATTTTAGCTCACGATTACCTGACTTGAATAATATTTTGGTTTTTTTTTTTTTTTTGCTAACAGAATGAATGGTCTCTGACTTTACTGCAGGAATTGCAACTTTCAATTAGTTTTGGGTTTACCCTAAAGTTATTTATAGAGCATGGCTTTCGCTTTGTATGTGCCAGGAAAATTCAATAAAAATTTTGTGTCAGTAATAGCACCCCGTATTTTACCCTTTGTTTCTTTTCCCCAGATTTGGCAAACTACTTCTGCGGCTTCCGTCTCTAAGAACAGTAAGTGCTCAAGTGATAGAGCAGCTCTTCTTCGTGCGGCTAGTAGGAAAGACGCCCATAGAGACCCTTATCCGAGACATGCTGCTAAGCGGCGGATCCTTCAGTTGGCCTTATATGGCTATACAATGACTTTGAAACTGTCCTTGGCGCGGAGGACACCACTAGCTTATATACATGGATGTGGATAGAATGTAGATATGTTTTTTCCCTCAAAAACCCAATATGGTGACTCGGCAAGACATTTTAAAATGGCCACCTACACCATGCCCGAGTGAGACAACATTTGCGGTCTGATATAGATACCAGCATATTTTTTTGATTAGAATCATTCAACGTATTAACTGATTGAACATAAACCTGATTCAAATGGCGTAGGCCTACTAAGATGTATTGTATTTTGGTGCCGGCGATCAAAATGTCACGTGCAGCACAATGAACACTTGAACTAGTATAAACCCCTCCAGATGAAAGAGAACTATATTGTTTACAAAACAATGTCCTATGCTGCCACTTTCTCTGTCTGTCTCGGGAAATGTGATACAAGCAGAAGAATTGTTGCTGCTGTGTAAGACATGCTGCAGACTCAAAAGCCTATACCAAGTTCGGTATCAGGCAAGCATTTTTCTTTGAGGAGATGGAACAGAGCCAGGGAGTTCAAGACGTCGGCCTCTCAAAGGACAAACAGTCATCTCTCATCAAATAGCCTTGAGTGAAGCTTACGACTATTTCTACATTGATATTGCTGAGCATGATATGGTCATTTCATGGCGTGATCCACACATGATATGCATTTCCTACTGACTTTAGTAGGTGGAGCATCTACAGCGAAAAAGATCACCCAAAAACTTTGAACACCATGTAGAAAAGTGAGCTAAATAAAAGTTGTTGAAGATCAAAGAATTGATTCCTTTGATAAGGACAGAAATAATCAAAATCGGTGGCTGTTCTGGCTAGATAAAACCCGACAATTTGTAGCTAATCAATATGTTCACTGTCACCTGATTGCATGTAACCATGTGCATCATCAGACCCACCCTAAGCCAGATCTGGGACCTCAGCTTTCGTCCATTTCACAACCTATTCTTAACTGTAATTGCCTCCCTCCTTGTGCGATGACTCATCACGATTCTACCATATAAAGTGAGGGGTTGTGATTGTAAAGGCGCGTAAAAGACGCTATTTCCTGCAGTCGAAAACAAGCAGGATGTAAACAGAATAAAGCAACTAATGTTTACATTTAATCTAGTAGGCTACATGACTTTGATTAGGCGGGGAGGAGCCAAGGCAGTGGTCACGACTGTCTTATCACCTCAGAACATGTAACTGATGCAGATTTGTCAGAGATCTTGCAGTATTATAATTATATTGTAGATCTTTGGTTCCAACGTTGCAGTCTTTCGACGGCCAAAACAAAGAGAAAGAGAGAGCGAGAGAGAGAGTCGTCGACCTTCTTCGCTCAGCAAAAGACCTAGTCGTGCCTGCACGTTGGGCGCCTTTCGACTCGTTATCAAGGAGCTTATAACACAGTTAATCTAAGCTCCTTGCTCGTTATTGATGTGATGTTTCAGCTCATTCCGTGAGGTCACACTCAGCATCACTCTCAGACTTCACGTGTCTGATTACTCACTGTCTCTGCCAAAGACATCTAGCTGTAGACTCTTCGAACAATTGTGTACTGGACAACAAGGAGGCAGTGTGTTAAACCGGTTACTAATTTGATTTTATTTTTCTGTTTTTAAGAACTGTAATTATACCATGGTTGTAAAATTGTCGTATTAATTAATCAATTTGTTCCATTTGAGTGTTAACTCAGCCGTTATGAACACGTATATCATTACAAGTCATTGTAATTTCGCGTGTCTATATAACTCATTTCATTCCCAACATACATGTAACAGTATTCTACCATTATTATTATGTTTTATGATAATATTGTATTGCTTTTCAATCCTATCCTTATCATCATCATTATTGTGATTTATTTTTTTAAATGTTTTTATTTATGATTGATATCATCATCAAAATAAATGTCCCATTCTTGTTACCGCCATAGTCGTCCAAAGTTTTTGTTTTATAATTTTCTTTACAGATCAAGTCCCAAAGTTCAAGAATTTTAATTGTTATTTTCATTATTTTTATGTATTTATTTATTTATTTTTTGTTATTTTTATTCATCTTTGTCTGTGTGTGATTTGTTTATAATTTGAACATCAATATAACACGTGTTTCAGAAAGATGTAATTATCTTCTCAGATGTATTTGTTTAACACTGCCGCCAAATGCCATAATTTAATGTTAGTTATTTTTTAAGGAAAAAAAAAAAAAAAAAGAAAAGAAGAGGAAGGGATACTTTTTTTTTTTTTTTATCTCATTGTCACGTTCAGGAGAAGCAACAAATACTGTGTTATATGCAGTTCTGATATTGTATTTTACAGGGGATTGTGTTATAGTCTGTGGGAGTTTAGATCTCTAGCTCTACTTATTTGTAAATCGCAAAGCACATCATGGTCGAGTGTCTGCTATTGCTTTTTTTTTTTTTCAAGAGATAAATGCCCATGAAGATATTTATCTATAAGGAGTAAACTGTAGAATTACATCCATAACTGCAGCTGATGGATACATTAACAAAATCGACTGAAAAATAAAAAGAAACTGCACAGCAGACAGTTCGACTTACATTTTAAATTAAATTTATGAACTTACTAACTAACACTGAAGAATAGTGTCGAGAGATTTTGGTTTGGAAAGTATCTGGAACTCGAGAGGAAAGTGACATACATTTCGATTGATCGTTGTTGCTGCGATCCCTGCACTCTTAATCACGGTATGATTTTCAAGGGGGGGGGGGGGGGGTCCTGAGGGGAAAAAGGTTTTGTTTTGCATGCAATTGCCATGACAACGCCGCCATATTTGATTTTGCTTTTGAAAATTAACTTTTTTCAAAAGCCTAAGTATTCTAGAGTATTGAATGGAATTGTGTGAAACTTTGCACATAAGTAATATAACTCTAGGTTAAAGACAAAATGCATTTGTTTTTCGTTTTTATACCATAAAATACTTTTTATAATTTTTAAAATATGAATGTCAACGGTTGTAAATTTTTCGCAATTTTCAACCAAATATCCCATTTTCCTTCAAAAACGGAAATGAAATTCAGAAAAAGCGATGCAGTTTATTGAAACACATACTAAGGAGAATGTATATTCCAAATCTGAAGCCAATTGCTTGAAAAATAAAAAAGCATTAGAGAAAACGTAAAGGAATCATACAGATTGAGAAAATTGCTATTTAATTTTCAAAATCTTTCTATGCAGTCATTTAATGACGCTGTGTTTGTGCCGTTTTGGGACACACAGTATAAGTTTCTTGCTCCATCCGTTGTTTTTCTGGTAGATCTATGAGAAGACTTCAAAGTCTGTGAAAATAACAAAACCCCATTTTTGACATTTTAGTCCCAAACCTTAGTTTCAGGACCCGCACCTCCCCCCCTCCCCCCCCCCCCCCCCCATTTGACAGCTGTGTTGGGTTTGTTTAAGAATATTTCACTTATTTGTAATTAGGTCATGTCAATATCATGGAACGAAAAAAAAAAATGTTTGATTATATTGACAGGATTGTTCTGTGAATAAGACCTTGTAAAGCGGAATGTAAAGCAAAGTCTTAGTCTTTCTGTGGAAAATGAGGGTAGACATTGGTCATAGGGGCATTTTGAACACGCACGCAAACTTATGCTCAGTTCGTTTTGCTTTTAAATTTCCGCTGCAGGGAAAGATAAGACACTTTTTGCTAACAGCAACATTATAGATTTAAGACATCTCTGTGTCATGGGGTTTAACCCATGCTGCTCTTCTGTTATAAATTGGCAATGGAGCGTAAAACGAGAGAGATAAAATACCAGGAGTTCTCTGACGATCAGCACAAAAAAACTTGGCATTCCATGAGAATTACATCTTTGGAGTAGATTGTGTTCCACGCCGTGTTCACAAATAATATCATTTCCCAGTTATCGATTCTTATTTATTTTGATGTAGTATTTGGGGCAGTTGTGCTTGATCATGTTTGCAATGATGGCTGGATACACACTGGGTGATTTGATTTCTTCATCAAGCTGTAGAAATGGAGGGGAACCGAAAAGCCTCCGCTGTCAGATAGAACATGAGTATATATCTAGATCTAGAACAGGCGTTGACCGTAGGCTCACAAAGGGCATGCAATTTAATACAAACATTAAATGAATTTTAAGTTTCATTGTAACCAATCATGTAGAAAAGATTTTTACACACACACATACACACACACATATATAACGATTAATCGCTTTAAAACTTGCTTGAAGAATTTTATTGACTTTAAAAGTGGAGGAAGGAGTAATTGAAAAGATTATTTTTTAAACTGGAAACTCGGATGCCTTTACAATATTTATACATTTTGAAATAATTTACGTTAAAATTTCACGAATTATCGTTAAATATGATGGACATTCTTGTTTCTTGTGATTCGCCAAGAAGTGTTTGATATTTCAAATCTGTTTCACATCCTATTTTATTTGTTTCTTCGGACAAATACTGTCAATCGATCATTTCCAACATAGTATCAGAACATGAAAAGCAATTCGCGAAAGTAGTTGAACGATTCACGAGAAACGCTTTCAAAGGAGAAAATAATACAAAATAATTATAATCTACTATAGATATGCCTGAATTTCTGTCGTTTGCTTATAATCAGTCTTCCCAATGTTGTGTCTAGTCATCTTTTCAAATCTGTGACTATACAATCTTGTATGAGGCAATGAAACTATGAATGGTTTCTGCCATCGGTGTTGTTTCGTTGTCAATTTCAGCCCAAGCCGTTGGAGTTTCATGATCACATGTGAAATTAATTATGTGTTCGAGCAGGCATTGGATTGCAACCCTGATGTGTCTTTGTATCCATATACCATGAGCTGGCAGCATGAAGAAGAAATAAGCAACAAAGTAATGCTTTTATTTCAGAAATCTATAACTGTTATTACTTTAATTGCTGCTTTCTGTACATCGCAATCTATTGGCTTTCGATTGTCCATTTTTTCCCCCAGAATGTCCCAATAATTAAATAACTCACGCTTTTCTGAAAAATAAACAAAATCGACCGTTGAAACAAAACACTCATTGACTCGCCTTTATGAAAATTTATGTAGAAAAAACAAGTCTATTACTGTTATTATTATTATTATTATTGTTTGGCCCAGCGGCTATTCCTATATAGAATCATCCCATGCATATATTACTGTGCGCCTCTGAACAGGCCAGAAACTAATGATTTTAGATATGCAAAAAGAGAGAGAGATATAAAAAAAAAGAATGAATGAAAGAAAGAAAAAAGAATGAAAGAAAGAAAGAAGGAATAAAAAAGAAAAAGAGAGAAAGAACTTTAGCGTTTTGTGATAAAACTACGTCGTCAAATTGTAATGCCTCTGTTAGTGTTACTTAAGTATCATATGGCTCATCTGGCAGTTTTGACTTCACCCTCTTTTTCTCAATTTATGAAAATCTTCAAGCACATTACATACTGGGTCAAAAGTTCTTTACATCTATGTGTACAGTGCGTTTTGTCTCAAGTTTGGAGGGATTTTTACAGTTTATCTCTTTAAAGGTTACGAGATTGAACACATAGACTTTAGGTCATTTAATTAATTTTCTTCCCATTTTTTTAATTCTACCATATCCCGAGCTGTTCATGAATTAAGGGTGCTCTTGTTGGTTTTTGATTAACCAAGTATGACTAAAATTTGTAATATGTCTATAATACTATTGTTTAAGGAAAACCCAAAGTCCAATATATGTCTCCAAACTACCCATATCGCAGTTTCCGGGAAGATACTAAGCAGATACTAAGCTATTCACTTTCTGTTTATACAACTGTTTATACGTCTTAGGACAGTACTCGCCTAGTTTTCTTACTGATACGTCAGACCAATAGATTGACGATTGAATAGGAATAATAAATTGATCTGATTTTTTTTTTTCCGCTGCAGATAAGCTTTCTCATATAATCACAAAGATGCTGAAAATATGTACAGAGCTCTAAGTTTATTTACGTAAAGTGGACAGCACCTCTTCCTCTTTCTTAATCCGAATTTTATCATTATTATTATTATTTTTGGCGAAAATTGAGATTTCGAAATATTAAATGAAAATTGGTTAGCAGAGAACGTCTATTTAAAAACTTATATCTTTCAATTTTAATATTCAGATTGCTGATTTACTACACTGGATTAGGACAACACTTACTGTCTTGTCTCTTCATTATTATTGTTATATTATTATTTTGTTTCTGATGTTATGGTTAAAAATTTTTTAAAAAAATAATAAATAAATAAAACACTAATAATAATAATAATAATGATAATAGTGAAAATAAATAATTAGACCACATTCCTCGTCAATGCGGTGAGCTAAATATCAGATCGATTCGGTTTCAGTCGTCAAGCCAGATTTTTGGGTGTTTTCTGACATAAAAGATTTTTGTTATAGTTTGAAATTCCTTACATCTGATTCAAGATATTTACGTTGCTGAGATAAGTCAGTTTCGTTTCCTAGTGACTTATTCCTTTAAAAACAAAACAAACAAAACAAAACAACACACACACACATACACAGACACACGCGCGCGCAAAGACAGACAATCCTATCTTCCTTCACATTCAGACCAATCCTGCCTGCAAGTCTTTCTCTGTCCTTCAGCCAAGCCATCGATTCTCTCCTTCAGCTGCCACTCCTAATTAACTGATTCTGTCCTGCTGAACTGGTCGTTGGAAGGTCACATAGAGGGTTCCTTTTCTGTTGATAGATCTGTGGCTTTTTGGCACACTTGCGTCCTCGGTAGGCTATGCCAAGGGGCGGGAACACACTGGTCCATTTTTGCCCATTAATGCTTTTATCATTAATTTTCTACTATGAGTAACATTAACTTTTGAGAATAAAACAACAATTGTCATAGAAAATAATCATTGCTGCCTGAAGTTATGAAATTATTACATGCAACGGATTCTGGGAAACGATATTTATTATTTTTCCTTCCTTCCTTCCTTCCTTCCTTCCTTCCTTCCTTCCTTCCTTTCTTTCTTTCTTTCTTTCTTTCTTTCTCTCTTTCTTTCTTTTTCATTTTTAAAATTTTAAGAACATTTATTTATGTACTTATTTATTTATTTATTTTTGGTTTGTTTGTCTAGGACAATAGTTTGAGATGAACACTGATTAAATAAAATGATAAAATGAAATAGAACATGACAAAGTAAAACAAAACTGGAAGGAAGAACTTTGAGACAAAAATCCATTGTGCAATCCTAGAATCAGATCGAACGCTTTTAACTCGTCAAATTCAGATATGACGATTTAAATGATTGAACTTTAGTAGTTACCACTGGAACACACCCAAAACGGGCGTCGCTGCCCAACCCCTGAAAATGTAACTCAATGCGGAATCTTTGTTGGTGTATAGCTGTAGATATTAAAGAAACGGTCTGTCAATGCGGGATCTTTGTTGTTGTATATCTATAGATATAAAAGAAACGGTGTGTCAATGCAGACTCTTTGTTGTTGTATATCTATAGATATAAAAGAAACGGTTCAGCGTGCTTCATAAAAACAACTGCATGTATTTAGTTAGCTTTGACGAGCCGATTCACTACTTTCCAAAAATTCTGAGACTTCAGTGTCGCATTATTAACTTTTTATATAAGAGAAAATTATCATTTTAGAAGTAAAATTTAAAGTGATATGCATGGGGAAATAAAGTGCTTTCATGCACTGAAGAATCTGGCTAGTTTTGGCAACAAGTACTTTGTATGCTTATTTCTTCTTTTTGCCCCGTCTCCTACGGTTCACTAGCTGCTGGCACTGACGACGACTTTGAAAACACTTATTTGATCTTTAATGAAAAGATGCTCTCTTTTTGATGTCAGATGACAAAAATGGGTTTTCTTCAATATACTAATGAAACTGGAATATACCCACACATCATAGACTTCTGAATTGCTTGGCTTTTCTATTTTGCCTGCCTCGAGCTTTAAACCATTTTGTAGATGTAAGAAGTGATAGACAGAAAGAGAAAAACACAGATGGAGATAGGAAAATAAAAGATAGAGAGAAAGGTTGGAGAGAAGGATATGAACAGACAAGAGTTTTTGATTGCTTTGGTGGGCAAGGTCGTGAGTTTGGGGGTTGAGGGTGGGAGGGAATTCAATATAGACGCTCAGTTTGTTGTGTTAAATGAATTTTGCTTGCCGTGTTATATTCATTATTAAAGATCACCGGCCTTTTGGAATTTCGAAACATTCAATTTAAGGCATTAAATTAATCACAGCGTACACAGTACACACAAATACATGCACAAACACGCACACATCATTTCACAACTATGCAGAGGCAAAGTATTCAGTGCCTTATAATGGGCCATAGTTACTTCAGAGGTATTGTTCATTTATATTTTTATTTTTTACGGTTAGAAAAATAAAGCAAAAACACGAAGAAACGAAGAACTTTGCACTAGCTTGAATAATTAAATAGTGCTTGGTCATTACTATTTTTAATTTAATTAATTTTTTTTTCAGTAAAAAATTTGGATCAGTATTTGCTTTGGAAGTGGAAGTGAGATGTTACAGGTTTCTTTGTATCAATATAGCATACGAGTTAAAAAAAAAAAAAAAATCAAATTATGTTTTTTTTTTTTTTCATTGAAATAAGCAAGACAAATAAGCATGGCTTAGCTGATCAAAGAAAGAGAATGAGAGAGAGAGAGAGAGAGAGAGAAAGAGAGAAAGAGATATGGAAGGTAGATCTGAGGAAATTATACTGTAAGAATGGAGTTTAATTAAGACCTTTAATGAG
>JBCAUA010057185.1:0-11436 GCA_038406235.1 Peronia verruculata
GTTTTAAATGTGGTGATGTAAACAGTCAGCCTTCAATGCCTACCGCGGGTGTTCGGCCTGGTATAGGGACGCCTAGGTCGGCAGCCATGTCTGGGAGTAAAGTAGGCCATATCACCTGACGTTCACCAAGACAAACACACTGTAGTGTTGACATAGTGCTTGTTGATCTTTTACTCTTTTAGTAAGTCTCATATCTACCTACAAACAATAATTCATATATTCGACTAAGCAAAAACGTAGAAATTCCCGGCGAAGAGTCTGTACCCTCCCCCCCCCCCCTTACTTATAATAGAATGCTCACTTATGTTTGTTTCTTTGAAATAGAACACTCACCGATGTTCGTTACTGCTCCACCATAAGAGCCGAGAACAATTGTCGCCGGTCCCGTGCATTTTTATATGTTGTTCTATGTCAGTGGTAGTGAACAGCTTGCAGTGTTTGTACCCCCCCCCCCCAACTAAAATTAGACGGGGGATTTCCAGCCGTTCTCTTGGTCGAAACAATCTGTTTTTGCTATCCACAGAACCGAACTTCACTTTAATATATTGAAGATTAAACAAGCGCTCTGAAGAGGAGAGAGAGAGAGAGAGAGAGAGAGAAAGAGAAAGAGAGAGAGAGAGAGAGAGAAGAGAGAGAGAGAGAGAATTGAAATAACTATTTGATAGAGAAGACCTCTGAAAAGAGAGAGGCGATGTTACTGCGTTCTCAGATAAGATAATAAATTAGCCTGCTTCTTAATCAATGAACACATAATTTCTTATCGTCTCCCAGCGGAATGTTCCTTGTGATTAGATTGTCCAGACTCCGGTATGGGAACATATTCGTGGGGCTCATCAATCAGCTTGTTATGACTTTGTCAGTGTGTTCATGTGTTCATGTGTTCGAGCCTGACGCAGATCTTTGTGGATGTTGATATGACCATTTACCGAGCTCGGACTCAATTCACCTCTTTGACATCTCTTCTCTCTCTCTCGTTGCTCCTGTCATATGTTCAGTTCTCTTTCCTCTCTTCTTCTCGACGTGTAAACGTATCTTACCGTGTTTGACACAATTAATATTATAGCCGTGATCCTGCTCATGTGCTGTTAAGCCCCAACACAAAGAAACAAACAAATCTCTATAGAGTCTATATCAAGTAATTCACGTTCGTAAGGCCGCCCTCAGAATAACCTGTTTGTCTGGGCTGTTTAATCATCAGCCAAAACTCTGAGACTTATTATGCTCTTGACTAAATCAGGTCTGTGGTACAAGAAACCCGGACTGTGATTTGTGATTTGGCGTCTGGTTCAAAGTGAAAACAACTCATGTCGATGAGGTTGCGGGTTCTGACCGAGCTCGACTCGGGTCCTCCCATTGGAAAACCCTGCATTTTTTTTTTTTCAGTGACCTTTCTACTTCCTATAGGTAGTGGAATCCGTCTAGCTTTCTTTTACAAGAGCGAATGTATCTCTGAAGTCCCCTGTGTACGTTACGCACGTAAAAAATCCTTGACAGCTGAAAATCAATGAAAGAGTAGGCTGCATGGTGCTGTCCGGGTAAAATTTCCAAATTCCAAATTTCTACCCACAAAAAATTCTCAGCGAAAATAGACAACCTCCATAAAAAGCCGAGATAAACCTACTATTTCAGGATTGACAGACTTAAAAGAAAAAGAGACCCTCTCCTGAATTTTGCTGGACACGGTCAGTTTACTTCTGTCGATTATGTCAGATGCAACACCACTGCCTATCAGGACCATAAATAAGGAAATCACTCACTTTTTCTAATGCAATAATTATGAGCTACAGATTTTTTTCATCACTAAAACTGATCCCCGCAATCTGTTCTACCACTGTTGAAAGACACTCTCTCGAGTAAGAGGAGGGGGAGAAGGTGAGAGAAGGAGAGAGAGGGGGGAGGGCTGTCTTAAACAGTACACAGAAGTATAAAAGTGATCATCTCAGAACAATTTGGACAAGGCGAGGCGCAATGGCTCAGTGGGTATGGCGTCTGCTCACCGAGAAAACAGGCCGGGTTCGACTCGCGGGTTCTGCATCAACGGATGACGGGACACGATGATCAAAAACCCGCATTTTGTCAGTGACTCAAAGGTCCCCTGGCTTCCTGTGGGTAGGGAAGCCAGACGTCTGGCCTTCTCGGATAAGGACGAATATATTTCGGAGGTCCCGTGTGTACGTTACGCACGTTAAAGAACTCTTGGCAGATCAAAATCGATGGAAGAGTAGGCTGTCCGGGCAAAATTTCAAAATTCCAAATTTCTAGCCACAAAATTTCTCCGCAAAAATTGGCAACATCTGAAAGCCGAGATAATCCTACTTTCTTAGGATTGAAAGGCTTCAGAAAATAACAACAAACAAACAAACAAACAAACAAACAAACAAAACAAAAACTGTGGCCAGTGACCGCTGTACCCACCAGGTGAGGTGAGCTCTTCTCCACTCTGGGCGGAGGTGGTGGCCGTTCCGCAGGTCTCCTTTGGATCAAGATCTTGTGAGTCTCCTGACCGCCCAGCTTGTACCACTCAAAGTCCCGGAACCTGGTCATTCTTTGCCACTCGGCCTCCGTCATGCCCAGCCGGCAAAGGGCGCCATCCGGATTGGGGTAGTTGATGTTGTACCAGGCCCATTCGTGGTGGAAGGCCATTGGTTGGATATTCTACTGCTTGATCTGGGCTGATGTGGAGATGGAACTGTAAGATGGAATCCTGAGTACGTGGCAACAATGTCGAGTTTGAATTAAGACGTGTTTGCTCCTGACCTGAAAGCTTATGTCACTGGACGTTGAATGTGCTCATCAGACTTTTACTATTCAACATAGCCTTTGAAGACACGGTCTATAACGCCCTCCATTGTTAGCTTTTGGTAGGAAAGGCTATGGCCTCCTGTGGTGTTCGAAATCTCTATCTAAAGGAACTGCTTAATTGCACTATATCTGCAAAGAAATGCACATAAAAAAAATAAAATAAAATAATGATAATAATAATAAATAATTCGGCAAATTAGTCAGATGATCTGTTCATAAAGACATTTGTTTTTGGTGACGAACAAAGAGTTAATATTAGCTCATAGTGTTGCGGAATAGTCTTCAATCTACACAATCTGATTTCTGACATGGGAGGGGAGATAAGGAGGAGAAATGAGAGAGGAAATAAATTAGGAACAGAACGCTTGCAAAATAAACTGGATTCTGTAGATATAAGGTAAAAAGGATCGTATTTCGCATGACAATGGCTGCAAAGAGCTCACTTCAAATTAGAGTCAATGACAGCTATTAAAACTACAACAATGTTTCAGGCAGAGATTCCAGATCACCATCCGTCCCAGTTTAGCAAACGCCACACGGCCACGATAAGGCTGACGTCCATCAAAACTCAAGTCAAACAGATGAAAACGTGTGGACCATAATCCCTTTGTCCACAAAAAAAGTCCTGGGTTATTGCCCCTCTCATTCTCTCCCCTACCCCGCTTATCGCTGACACCTGGAGGGCAATCCATATGTACATACCAGAGAGTTACTGGAGTTTGTTATCTCCTAACTGTATGACACATTTCGTCCTCAACCTCTGGTCTTTCCTTATCGATGACTCTGATCTGACAAGAATGTCCAGGATGAGAATAATGCCCTTTCTTTCTTTCTTTCTTTCTTTCTTTCTTTCTTTCTTTCTTTCTTTCTTTCTTTCTTTCTTTCTTTCTTTCTTTCATTCTTCTTCTTTGTCTTTCTTTCTTTCTTTCTTTCTTTTTTTTTGTTCCAGCCATCCATTCATCTGCATGTATTTATTCACCCATCCACCCATTAATCTATTTTGGTTTATTAAATTTGTTGTTGTAGCCAAGGAGTTCAAAACATAGGGCCAGATCAATTTATTGGAGAAAGGATGACCTGGCATGCAAACTGTTGTAACTTTAATAGTCTCTTCATATCAGTCGGTGTTAATGGACCATTGATGCTCGGTAGAGTCTTTAACCCTCTGCGGCTTTTCTCAGTAGAGCTACATGTATTTGTTACGCGGCGATTGGAAATGATCTCTGAAGACTGACAGGTTGGAATAGTCAATAGTTAGATGTTTTTATTAGAGCACAGTGTGGGAGAGAATGACCATTAAATGCAGTGAAAGTACATGTTACCAGGTCGTCAAATACCTTTAGAGCACAGAGGGTCGTGTTGAATACACGATTGACAATGGCTTCAAAAGGCTGAGAGCTGAAAATTAGCCGGTATTTTATGTGAGAGATGATAGATGGGCACGATATTCGCGCACAAAGTATTAATTTATGAATCAATCAGTACATATAATGTTCTCATGTCATCATAGGTCTCTGTCTTTGCAGGCCGGTGTGACGTATTTGAGAGACAGTTAAGAGACATCAAAACAAAAATGGAAAACTAAAAAGAACACGTTCGGTGTTTTATATCAGGAGGTAATGTTGGAGCTCAGACTCGTAATGCAAATCAATATTCACCCAGTACAAGTAACCTGCTGACAGGGCTGTGGAAATTTAACCTTGTGCAATAGCAATACTGACAGCTTCTCTGGACTTTCAGAGTTAACATTGTCAGCAACGCTGATGAAAGTGGCTCTCTGGAGTAAGGGAAAGCCTTCATGTTAAATGAAGCATAACTTTGTTTAGAGGGCCCATGGTTCTGTGTTTTGCAATTACAGTGGTTTAGTCAGTAGACAAGGCAACAACTGCCGAGTTCCCGTCAGTGTTTTCGTTGATGGCATATTACATGTATTGTTATCACTGAATACTTGTTTTGAAAATAATTTCTACCTTACTACAAATTTGTGACCATGTGTTGCTTTTGTCTGTGTACATGTAATTAGGTGTTTGCTTGTAAGTGAGCAGACAAGAATTAGTACTCAACATATTTGCTGACAGATAAACATATTTGTTGATATTAAATCTTTCCAGATAACGCTGCATGCAACTGCAGTCACGTTCTCCTTAACTCTCATATCTCTCTTCTAAGTCCTCGACCCAGATTATGAAATGCAAGAACATTTCACACAGCATAACGATTTTTTTTTTTTTTCTAAAGAATCAAACAGTGGGCGAGAGTGGGGAGTGAGCGTCGTGAAACGCGGAATTTCATTCATAATTTATTCTCTGGCCTCCATTTTGATGAATTTTATATAATGTGCTGTCATCAAATGGCTGTAATATCGTTCGACCCTTTGATTAACTGTCTATAAACACGAAGCAACTTTTAGAATAAAGAGGGTTGTATCGTTTTACAGTTGCAATTCCCATAATCTTACAGTGGGAAAATTTGTGCCGAGGTTTGGTCGGCCGTAGAAGTCACTACCCAACATACGTTTTGGGCTTTCAGGATTTGAAACAATTGTTTCTCCCAACCAATTATCAAATATGTCATTCTGAACTCTGGAGGGTTAAACTTCTACGGGTCGTGTTATGTTTTGTCGACAACATGATGCAAACTGTTTTCCTCAATGATCGATAGCCCCTCAGCAGTAGGGAGGGGCTCAAGCGGAATGGAGCAATGTTATCAAAGTGATCAGAGAAAGAATTCGATCTGTTCCTAACGGGATGAATAGTATCCATCCCCTGCCATTTCGTTCTCACGCGTGTATAGATCTTTGTCAAAATAGACGAATCTAACCTCTACGCGCTGTGAACATTAACGCCACTCATGGAAATTGTACATTACAAGTGAGGTCCATTACATGTAGTATAATGGGGAGCTGACATGCGAACGGTACTAACGTGATCTGATTCGGGTTTTTAGAGAACTGATTTGGAGCTTTTGTGTGTATATTGTGACTGTATGTGCGTTTATTTATTTATTATTATTATTTAATTAACATCCTCTGTATTTGGTATGTAACTAAACTTTGAAAGTTATTTGTGTTGTAGTCTCTTTTTCTACGACAGCCAATGGGCCAGCAGTTCAAGGCTAGCGTTATGCATGTATAGTACATTGGACCAGACGCTAAAAATGTTAAAAAAAAAAAAAAAGAGGGAGGATGTTACGGTATCATATTTTGACGAACGGTGCTCATTCAAGGCATGTGTCTTTCTGTCTCACTTTTACACTGGTATCCATGCATCAACATAAATACAGCTTCCTCAAAAAATAAAACATTCCCACACATTCATAGTCACACTCACATTGAATAAAGATAAGTATGGCAGTGTCCAGGCTGGGGCGTTCTAGTGATATCAGTATAGACAGGAAGACGTAATAAATCAAGGTATTGATCAGTTATGGGGGACCACTGAGAGAGAGAGAGATCAATGAACCAGAAAGAAACTGTAGGGACCATTTGGATAAGGGAAGTTATTTGTCTTCATTATATGTTATCAGCTTACAGTTAACCACACGATAAGTGGACATAAAGACTGTTTTTATTCGGAAATTTTGTTTTGTACCGTGATTTCTTTTGTTGTTGTTTGCTGCTGCTGCTAACTCCAGTCGCTTTTATAGTCGTTTGTTTAAGACCTCCACTCAGCTCGATCCCAAGATAGCTTTGCCCTTTGATTCTGTCTAGTACTGTAGCTGCTTCTGGTTTTCCCACATCATTGTTCTATATATATATATATATATATATAAAATATCGTACCCTCTTAACATACGGATTCCACATCCGCGATCTCTCACTGGTAATACTACTGTCTGACTCTAAATCTACAGCTAGCCCTGAGTTACCTGTTTGGGGGACGGTTAGGAATGATTTCAAGAGACTGAGAGTTAAGACGGTATTTGTTAATTTACATGCGATTCGAGAAAATAATAGGAAAGGACAGAGTTTGAACGCAGGCCAATATTCAATCAAATGATGGCACGCTGAAGTCATGGGTATTCAAATCTGTTGCACATCTTTGCTATCATTGTGTGTGTGTGTGTGTGTGTGTGAGAGAGAGAGAGAGAGAGTGTGTGTGCGTGTGTTTGTGTGTGTGTCTGTGTTTTTTTAACGCAGCTGTGGACCTTTGAAGGTTACATGTCGTTAGCTGGGCTGATGCTGAAAGTGGCTCACCGAGCAGAGAATTGCAGTGAAAATCAAAGAGAGAACATTTTACCCTTTTGTTTGTAGTGTTACACATCTCATCAACAGCAATGTTATTTTGTTATTGTTGTTGTTGTTGCTGTTGTTGTTTATATAAGTCAACACGATTACAGTTACATTCGCTAGAGACGGCATTATTGACGTTGGATAATAATAATAAGAATAATAATAAAAGTAAAATTATACCAAAATATAACATAATAGTTATCAAAGAATGTAAATTGCAACCAAGAGCAATCAACACACTATATGGAAACCTGTGTTTTAGCCATATAGCTTTGCAACACGTTTGCAATTTTCATAAACACTGTGCAGTGGATCTAAATTTTGGAATTGTGGCAACCTATAAAAAATAAAATACGAGATACGGTGGTTTGAGGCCCTCTCTTTGTAAAGAGATCCGTCCGAGCAGGACTCGAGTGTCTCCGAAGCAGCGCAATCGAATCAGCGAATGGTGTATGCCTTGTTCAGCTGTCCTCTGGGCAATACTTGATAAAATTCCTTCCCTCTGTCATGATTCTCACGAGCCCCCATCAGGCCCTGTCAGGTGTCGCACAGTATACGAAAGCTGTTTTCGATTATCACAAATCTTTGTTGGTGACTTCTAATCCTCTAGTAATTGGAGCGTTAAATAGTAAAGTACTAAAGCAACACTCACAACTGCAAGGAGTAGAACAAGACGTAGTAGTGGTGGTAGTTATAAAATGTAGCAGCTGTGATTGTAACAGTAGAAGCGGTGGTGGTGGTAGTTGTAAAATGTAGCAGCTGTGATGTGAGCAGTAAAAGCGGTAGTGGTGGTAGTAGATGTAGTAGAGGGAAGAGGAAGAATGAGTTGTGGTAGTTGTGACAGCGTTAGCAATAAGAGGGATAGGATAAGGAGTAAACGTCGTCGTCTAGGTGTAAAATACAAGTACAAGTACTTCAATTTACGCTTAGGTCGAAATGCATGTAAAGTAAAAAGTCAGCGAGGAAGATGTTATTGTTAGATAAACTACAACAAGACACACACAGAGGGAAGAGAATCAGACAGTAATACAGAGGAGGGGAGAGAGAAAAGAACATTGCACCTCAGAATAACATGGAAACTGGCAGCCCTTTGTTGCATTATTGTTTTGTTTAACACCTTTGAGCCATATCAGCCGATAAATCGCTTGCATTCATTACATCGCCTAACTCGACCTCCAATTCCCACCCACCTTTCTCCCCACCCTATCCCACCCTTTTTTTTTTTTCATGCATGACCTTATCCAGCCCTCCACGGGCAGGCCGTATCGGGTATATATAAAAGCTGTGTTCGATTTGCCACGAGCCTCTCGTGCCTATCATAGATCTTGGCTGGTGATTTCCAATCCTGCATCAACACCACGGCAGTACTGCTGACTAATTGTACAGCGTCGGTGGATTTCTATGCAGTAGTTTGTCTGGTAAGGAAATTTGTTTGCTTTAAGCATCATCGTCATGCGACACGATGAAATCAAGCGCTTGTCAAACTGAGGCGACCGGAGAAATCACGTATTTTTCAACAGTAAACGAATTTTTAAAGCATTTTTTTTTCTTCATTATATCCTTTCTATATCAATGTAAAAATGCATTTCAGAATTAAATTTACTGAAATAGATTGTGTAAAAGCCCCAAAATTGTAATTTAGCGGCATGGGCTAACAAAGATTAATAAGGATGCCAAGCTTCCCTATCCAAGAAATCAGGGAGCCTTAGGATCATTCAAAATAAATAAATAAATAAATAAATAAATCAGATCCTATTTTTTTCCATTCCCACGGTCGTATTGAAACCTCACGACATATTCTTTAGGGGCATTATGTGTAGCCTCCTGACTACGGCCCTCCCAGTTTGGTCCTTTGCGAGGGCAAGAACACATTTAATTGTTGAAAAAAAAAAAATATATATATATATATATTATAGCCACTGATACAAGTTCATATCTCTGTAGATTTGATATGCATCTGGGACATGGGGGTTAGATTTTGTTTGTTTGTTTGTTTCTTTCTTTCTTTAATACTATATACCTTTATACACTTAATAGTACTAGTATTTGTATTGAGTGGCACCAGTACCACGCAGTGTAGTCGTATCAGTGTCGATTTTGATAATCGTATCCATTTTATTTATTGATTTGCATCAGAACCTGAGAGTTAACGCATTGTGGCCGTATCGAAGTCGAATTTGAATGATCATGTCCATATTGATTTGTATTAAAACCCGCTATGTACCCGTATCAGTGTCGGTTTGATAATCGTATCCATATTGATTTGCCACAAAACCGGAAGGTTCATGGCATGTAAGAACATGTCAGTATCGATTTGTACCGAGGCGTGTAATAACAACAATATGAAAAGGAAAACAAATCAGACTAGTTTCTTCGATCATTGCCCCGCCCGACAAATAAGTGCGTGATTTTTTATTATTATTTTTTTCTATTTTCTTCCCATGTATCTTATCAAGCTTCATGGGGCAAGCATGTACTTCCGAAAATATTTATGACTAGCAAGGTCTCCCGTTCTACGAACGGGGGATATAGATAAAAATGATAAACTGACATTGACCATTGTCTGTGAGAAATGGTAAAATATAAGACTTATCTATCTCTGATCTTTGCACTGCCTATATCTAGAATCTAGATTCTACCTCCTAAGAGAATCTGAATCATATCATCTAGATCTACACCTCAATTATAAAGCTACACTATAATAACACAATCATACACACAATAATACTTAACACAGTGATGGTACACACGAATACTTAACACAGTGATGGCACAAACGCTTGAAAACATAGTGTAGATCAATGCTGAGTGGCGAGAGAGATGTAAACACCTCGGTGTCCTGTTTACGAATCGTGAGTGAACACAAATTACAGTCAATTGAGTATTATTTATACACACACACATGGCGGACAAAATGATTGATAGTTCGGCATTAAAAAAAATTAATTAAATTGGCTGTTTAAATTCTATCAAAATAAAGAGTAGCTTATAACATAGTTGGGTATCAGTTACCCACGTGTGTAATTTCGCTGCCCGCTGTCCGGGCAAAATTTCCAAAATTCCAAAATTCTACCCACAAAATTTCACAGCAAAACTTGGCAACTTGTAAAAGCCGAGATAATCCTACTTTCTTAGGATTGAAAGGCTTAAGAAAAACAAACTGAAGTTCCGAGTTGAGCTCTCCATACCCGGGCATTATTTATTGTGTACATGTGCTGATTCTGTCATAGTCCTCTAAACTTGTCCCCGTGTTCTTTCCAGGCCCGCTGTACCAGAAGCCTTCACCACTCAGCCTTCTCTTAGTGCCTGGGTTAGCATGTTAGCTGATTCCAAGTTTTATTTTTACCACCAGTGGCTAAAAAAAACGAAGTGCCTATACTCCGGTCCCCCCGATAAATAGCGAATTGACTATACGTGAGTCCCGCTCATCGGATGTACATGTTAGGGTGGACTTGTGCTGGTCGAGGGTCTCATACATGTTAGAGTTAGGGAGGATCGTCACCCGCTCGTCGGACCTACATGTTAGCGTTAGGGTGGACTTGTGCTGGTCGAGGGTCTCAGCAGGTTAAGCCAGAGGGATTGTTTTATTACTTGGTATACTGTAGTGTCAGTCCCGAATCGGCCTTGAAAATAACGACAACAAAAACTTGCATCCGGCTCAACACCAACAATGTGCTTTTATGGCAAATTAACGGCATTTCCACAACAAAGCAAATGATTATCGAGTTTTGACGACCGACCCATAAACTCATTATTTAATGATGAAACATAATGTCTCCACCTAAGGCCTGTACTACGTGATTATTTTCAGACATCAAATTTTCATGATTTTGCTAACTTTCCCTGCTATTAAGGTCTTGTTTACTGGTAATCACATGTGGTACTGTGAGTTTTAGGGGATTAAATGTTGGACTGCCTGAGGTTTCACCTCTCCAGTGTTGATGCGAAATGTCATTACCTCAATATAATGATGAGGTACAATAGTTTTTGCATGTTGGGGGATATATAAGCATACAGGAACTGTGGTAGTTTGTCCTGTGTCTGCCTGATATTCAATAGCTTTGAGTCCCATATCTCCCCTCCCTACACAAGGTTGATATCAGCTTGGAGTCAATAAACATCATGCCTGTTAAGGTAATAATAGAGAGCATTTATATAGCGCTTATCACCGTAATTACAGGCTCTAAGCGATTTACAATCTATTATTACCCCGACAGACCCGAAGAAGATACTCATAATCGTTTTCAGCTTCCTGGGAAGCATACAAGGCGGCTGCCTATTAGTCGCTCAAATCCGTATCAGTCTAACAATATCAATTACTGTCTATTGTCGGGTACCCATTCAAACCTGGGTGGAGTCAGGAAATGTGTGTAAATTGCCTTTCCCAAGGACAAAATGTCGGG
>JBCAUA010057196.1:0-11435 GCA_038406235.1 Peronia verruculata
TTGTTGTTGTTGTTGTTGTTGTTGTTGTTGTTGTTGTTGTTGTTGTTGTTGTTGTTGTTGTTACTGCTGCTGTTGTTGTTGTTGTTATTGTTGTTGTTGTTGTTGTTGTTATTGTTGTAGGCAGACTTAAAATCAACAGTGCATGATGTTCATACATAAATATGATTACTTTCACGCTAAAACAACTGATTTTATCTGAACTAATGACACATACTACTTTACTTTGTACATCAAGACTCTCTTTGCTTTAAAAAACAAGTGTTGTATATGCAAAATATGTTTGCATATTGTGATTTAAACCCACTGTTTACTAACGGAATTGTTAAATCACCGCCATTCTGAAGCAATCAGATCGCATAGATAACATTTCACCGTCTGTACAGTCTCAGTGATTTTAATTCAAAGATTTGTTTGGTCTATTTTTGCAACTTCCCCAAATCAGCCTGCCTCGTGAGCAAGGGTCTGTAAGAACAGTAATCTACCTTCTTACTATAATGGAGCTAAGTTCAAATGTGTAACGCCTACACAAATTTTTGTGGGTTGTCAATAAAATCCACACAATATAGATGTTACTCTAGATCATGCCATTTTATGTGGGCATAATTTAAAATCCCGAAGTTGTTTTACGGATTTACAAAAAGACACAGTATAACCCTATTTAAACCTTATTAAGCACGCGAAACAAAATTATTGTATGTGACATTTTAATCAGCCACAAATCTGGTGATGTCACTTTTTGCGTTAACTGCACATAACGGCTCCATCAGGGTTGATTTCTAGATCTCTAGACTGATATGCCCTCCAAAAAGCGTACATGTCTAACACCCAAAAAACAAAAGAGAGGCAGATCAAAGGCAGCATACCCGTAACTCAGTATGTCAATCATAGTCCCTTTTAACCGTTAGTAGAACAGGAAACTTGCTAGTGTGAATAAAATCAATTCCCATTTTCTGTGAAATGGCTTTTATTCTTCGCCCTTTTTTGCCTGCTATTATATTGGGCAATCTATATGGTAATTCATCTTGTGCATGAAAGGTCTGCAAACTGGCTAAACATTGGGTATGCAAAGCCTCTGTTTTGACCAGTGAAGACAATCAAAACTGTAGGTGAGCGCCAATGGGGAAAACAAAAATCGTTTCTTTATCAGCTTTTTGAATTTCTTTCTGAAGATGTTTTGTGCCGTTTGTTAAGTAATTCTCGACAAATTGAATGTTCACTTTGCTCTTCAGACGGTTAATTTGTTTCTTTAGCTACAAAATGTAATATAGATGTAATACAATGTAATAATAAAATGTACTTAGCCTTGGCTCAGAGATCACATCTGCTATCTATAAACATGTTGTTACAAGTAAGGCATGACAACATGAATGCTGACGTAGCATGGGAATCGAATGTTAGTAGGCTGTGCGCTATGTGAAAAGGAAACCCTTTTCTGTTTAATACAGACAGAACGACCTCTTGACACCTCCGCGGTAAGATTATCATCTGAAGCACACAGGAATAAAATCAATGTGTGATTTAAGCACATAATATGGGGCAGTTATTCAATCGAGTGCAAATAAAACACACAAAACGATGTTTCATTTTCTCCATCATACTGCTCAATGATGTAATTGACCACAAGTGTAATTTGTAAGACATAATTATAACCATGTTGTTTGATGAGCAATTGACACAGTCTGATCAAATGTAACATTGATCATAGATTTGTTTGTTTGTTTGTTTGTTTTGTTTTTTTTTTTTGTTTTTTTTTTTTTGTTTGTTTGTTTGTTTGTTTGTTTGTTTGTTTGTTTTTTTGTTTTGTTTTTTGTTGTTTTTTTGTGAAATTAAAAATTATTGTAGAATGTGAACTGTACAGAATACACATTTCTTTCTGAAAAAAAGCACCTCTGTACTAAATTATACCTGCCAACAGTCGGTCGTGCCATTTGCTTCTATTTATTCTTATAAGTAAAGCATACATTTTTGAATTAATGATGGGCAATCAATATTGTTAAAAGATGACTTCTTGATTAAATAAATAGGGGCAAGTCACGTGAAACACATTCGAGTTTTTACTTCTTTGTTGTAATGGATTTATCTTTTACGGTTAATACATTGTTGTTGTTCTTGTGCATTTTTCATTTGGTTGGTTTTCCTGTTGCTCTTTAAGCATTCTCCTGACATAATCTTAACCATCTAGTCCATTGTGCTGAAAGCATTGTTCTTTAAAAAGGTTTGTTTTTTTTTTGGTTTCGCTGGGTAGTATTTCAAAGACTTTGTACAGTAATTATTGCAGACAGTTTTATTTTTCGTGCTGTTATATGCTTAGGGCTTATTAACAATAATCATCACCTGTGCTTCCTGGACAGCAGCTTTGCAACCTGTTCTTGAGAAGCGTGGAAGACAATATAAGTGGCTGGCAGAGGCAAGGACTGACATTTAGAGGGGTTTCAAGGCAAAATGAGACATATCCAAAATCGCCGTTTAGAGAAAAATGACAATTTGTTCTCAAATGATTAGTCATGTATCAAATTATGAAGTAGAATTTTCTGAAGATTATCGGGAAGAATAAGTAGCATTTGGTGAGAAGGAAAGTCCTTACCATATAACACTATCACCATTCCCAGTTTTTTCAAAATGACGTTGCGTTTTGCCAAGAAACCCTTTTTAGAACTTTGTTTTGACCCAATTCTGAGAAAACAGAGAACATTCTGTTAACACAAAACAATGTTTTAATGAACCAATTTTGGAAACATTGTAAATACACCCCAATTTTACCAGAAAAGAATCTTTCTGAAACATGTAAAAATTATCAAGCTAAAAAAAAATGCTACGAACCCTTTAATTTTGCTCAGGAAAAGATAGGGAGACGACTCTTCGCCCCAGAATTAACTTGTTCCATTTATAAGATAAAACTGCTGTAGTTAAGACAAGTTATTTCTGGGCCAACGAACTATGTAATGTGGCGGAAAAAAGAACTGATACTGGCACGAGCTTGATTGATTGATTTGAACTCTTGTCCCTTCAGTGAACTCATACCTATTGTGGCTGGTTTTCCGACAAAGGGATGGCAACGTAATACATTTTAATTCTCATACTCATAGGTCATTGGTCAGTTAAAAATGTTGTTGTGAGCGCTTTCACGTGTCTATTTTCGATTTTACGTTTTTACTTTTCGTATCTACCGTATATTGCTTGTTGTTGTTGGTTGTTGTTGTTGTTGTGGTGGTGGTGGTGGTTGTGCTACTAGTGCTCTTGTTGTCATTGTTGTTGTTGATATGTTTTGAAAAGAGGAATCCTGAGCTATTCATTTTCAGGTGTGTCAAAGTAGTCCAAGGTTTCCATTAGGCCTGTTACTGAAAGTTAATGTCATACTAGTTAAAACAGCCAAGCGTCAACAGTAAATTCTCTAGTGCCATAATGCGAGACAACGGGCGTGTAAAACTGTCCCCTGCAGTCCATTACCTGAGCATATTAGATTGCCGACCATCAAAACATTAGAGGTTTTTGATATTGTGTATATTTTTATTTTCGTGTTGATTTGCACCGGCATCTCAGTTAGCTCTTCCTCCCAGTAACTTTAATTCCAGTTCTGATTCTTGATTTGTATTTTTCATAGCACAGTCCATTAGTCCAGCATGTGCTGTGAACAAACTAGCAGTTGATAAACGCCAAGCAAATCAAACTTTGTCATCAATCTGCAAATTGCAGTCTGTATTGCTGTCCAACATTTTGTTCTTGTTGTTGTTATTTGTTTGTTTGACATTGTCACCCGCGTGCAAATTATGATTATTTACCAATAGCTTAACAGGGCTCTCCGATGGGAGCAAAGATATCGCCGAGGGGCGGCGATCTTCATCTCGTTGGCTATAACTGGGACAATTTACGCCACTTTGCCAGAGATCATCACCACCGTGTGTCATCTTTCTCCACCTTTCCAGCTATAGGGTACAGAATAAGGACCTGCATTGGACCCGGTCTTCGGATAAGTTTAGTATTTTGTTCCAAGAGTAAGTCAGTTATAGTGAATAACAGACTTTTTCATAATTGTCTTGTCTAGTGTCTTGGCTTTCTTCTAGCAATAATATTTGGTGTCTTTGATGTTCTACGATCATCGCTGGTGGTCGAAATAAGTAGGTTTGATGGGCGACATCTGTCTCATCCAGGAAACGTTTAGATATGAACCCTTTATTACTTTGTGCAATGCCGTTCAAAATTAATGGTGAGCACAGCTTAGATTACGATGTCGTGGGTTGTATGGTGAGTTCCAATTTGAATTTCCAATTTTGAGCAGTATGTGCCAGAAAATAATAGTGGCAAATGTAACATTGCCATGTTACTTTAGAACTTACATAGAAAGGCAAGTAGAGTTAAGAGTAACCCTGATGGTTATCTTATATACCAATTTTAATGCTATGGGAAATTTGTTTTAAGTTTGTCAGGTGTGTTATGAGGCTATCGTAAATTAAAGTTTGCTGATGGTCTGATGGACGAAACATCCAGTACCACAATAATATGTTCTGCACAAAGCAAGTGCGAAAATCATTTTTTCTCGATTCATTTTTAATTATCCTTTAGTTGAAAACAGCCAAGAAAGTGATAAACATATAATTTTGCAGAGTCCAGTTTCACAGCAAAGCTCCAAGTTCAGTAATGTCCAGCATCAGCATGATGGCATTGTTACTCTGCCTGGTCACACTGCTGAGTGTATCCCACGGCACCGCGACAAGGCAGCAATATTACATAGATCTACTAGACCGCTTGCAGTCTTGTCCGTCTTTGAAAGTCCCGATCCATATGACAGAGACGTCGAAGATAGACATCAACTTCATACCTTTTCAAATCCTCTCAGTGGACGAAATAAGCCAGGTTGTCAGGTTTGCAGCCTTGATGGCTATTATCTGGTATTATCCTGAATGTGCCTGGAACAGCACCGACTTTGGAGGTAAGTGACGTTTGATCCTGTCGGCTGATTATCTGTCAAGAAAACTTGTGTGAATGTATGAAATTTGTGTGAGTGAATGTGTAAGCATGTGTGTGCGTCCATATGTGTGCAGCTCGTGTCTATTCATCTGGCCACGTGTGTAACTGAGTCGGTATACATTTTCTACAGATAAGATTAACAGCAACTTTCCGTGGAATTATTTGTGGCTTTTCTACACAAAGAAAAACAAAACAAGTGTTGAACAAAATTTTATTTTTGTGTTTAACGCTTAACCCAGAAGTTCACTTAAGTAATCGTGAGGAACTCGTCTTGTTCTTTATTAAAGGAAAATCAATGAAAAAGTGCAATACACTTTACAATAGTCTTTGAAAATTATGTGTATGTTAAGGCGCAAGAAATTAAGCGCTGCACACAATGTGAAATACAGGTAGTCGTCGATCTACGACGTATGCGACTTAGCGATCGACTTTACGAACGTCTGGTCGGTTGGCGTCACTCTCGATTTTTTTGGGTTTTTTTTATTATGGGAAGGGGGGGGGGTTGTTTATTGTTTGTTTGTTTGTTTGTTTTTGTGTATTTGTTTTATAAAAACACCTGTATTTTGTATATGTGTATGTTTATCTCATTATAAACAATCTGTACTGTAGGATACAATGTTTGACTTAAACTTTCAATGGTATAACAATTTAAAGAATGATAAAAACAATGTCTAAGAAAGGAAAATGAAATAATGAACTGAGAAAATACTGATACAATTTGACAATATAGTCATTGCAATATCATTACACAGCATAATAAGCTTAAGGGTAATCTATATAATAAGAGGGGTCGGGGGGCGTGGCACCAATAAAGTCGGAATCGGCAGGCATTTAAATTCAAATAAAATTACAGACGTGGGCAATTGATACTCAACTGTGTTATAGGCTACTCTTTATTTTGATTGATTTTACAGAGTTGTTTTAAGTTATTTTTTCATTTAATGCCGAACTATCATTCATTTTGTCCGCCATGTGTGTGTGTGTGTGTGTAAATAATACTCAATTGACTGGTAATTTGTCTTCACTTACGATTCGCAAGTAGGCCACCGAAGTGTTTTCATCGCTCTCGCCACTCTACACTATGTTTTCAAGTGTTTGTACCATCACTGTGTTAAGAATTTGTGTGTGCCATCACTGTGTTAAGTATTTGTGTGTATGATTGTGTTATTATAGTGTAGCTGTAGAAATTCTTCGTAGCTTTACAATTCTGGTGTAGATTATATGATTCATATTCTCTTAGCAGGTAGAATATAGATTCTAGATATAGGCATTGCAAAGATCAGTGATAGATAAGTCTTATATTTTACCATTTTTCACAGACAATGGTCAATGTCGTCAGTTTATCATTTTTATCTATATCCCCCGTTCGTAGAACGGGAGACCTTGCTAGTACATAATAAACATAAAATATAAAAAACATTAACATTAAGTAAATAAAAATGACAAAAATTATCATTAAACAGAATAATGTGTTCAACAGTCAGTGACAACATAAAGAATCTGACAGGCTGTACTGAGTGCACAATATTGGTGGAAATGACTTGGAACTGAAATAACTGACACCCACCCCCCATCCCCGTCCCCAAAATAAAAGAAAAATAAATAAGTAAATAATAAACATAAAACAAAACAAAACAAAACAAAAATTAACATTTAAATAAATGAAAATGACAAAAATTATCATTAAACAGAAAAATGTGCTGAATAGTCAGTGCCAAGTGATAACATAAAGAATCTGACAGGCTGCACTGAGTGCAAGACTGCCCCAGTGTTACACAGCAAAGATATTTAAAATCTTTTATTTCAGTTATCTCACAAGCATCTCAAGAAAGCTAGCTCGATTTGCTCCATTTCCGGCAGCAGTTAAAAGTTTCATACTGTTTTCACCCCTAACTTTTATTATATATATATATAGGAACAAAATCAACACTTCAAATTGTAAGAACAACATATTGTAACTGTATTTAATACATTTTACATTAATTTAATTGTCAAATAATTTTTCTCATCACCAAGCTGAACAGTACAAATAACAAAGAGATACAGCAACATCAAATTTGAAAACAAACAAACAAAGAAACAAAAAAAAAAAAAAAAAGAAAAACACACACACACAAAACAAAAACAAAGAAACAAACAAACAAAAAACAAACAAACCACCGTCAATGCATTAAACAAGAATCGCTGGCGTAAATAACAGGAACAACATCAACATTAAAAAAAACAAATCCATCATCTCCAATAAGCACCAAAAAGATCACAGTTAGTATTGGCAAAGATATTAAAAGTAAAAGCTAATCCTCAGCAGCAAGGAAAACAAGAATGGCCGCCTTAAATAACGGCACCAACATCAGTAACAAAAACGTAATCACCATCAGCATGTAAAGCAAAATTGGTTGTAAAAACAACAGCAATTAGACCTAGATCAAGAGTAAAACTTAATTAGCATCAAAAAGTTAAACAAGAATGCCTACTGAAAATAAGTGCAACTAGACCTATATTAACTAAAAACTTAGTAGAAATTAATCCCCAATCAGCAGGTAAAATACAACTGATTATAGAAAACGACAGTAACTAAACAAATGTAAACAGTAAAAAAAAAATAATCACCATCGGCAGATAACACGATTGACTACAGAAAATAACACCAACTAGGCCTGCATCAACAGTTTAAAGAAAAAAAAAATCATCATCAGCAAGTGAAACAAGGACTGACTACAGAAATTAACAGTAGCTACACCTATATCAACAGTAAAACGAAATCGCCATCAAGAGTTAAAACAAGAATGACTATAGAAATTAACAGCAACCAGAGCTCTATCAACCATAACACTTGATCATCAGCAGCAAGTAAAACATCATTTTATAAAATTACAATATAACTGTCAGACCGGTAACTAATAAAATAATTTAAGAAAAACAAATAACACAGAAATTTATAAAGAACTTGATAGCGATGGTAAAATATGCCGAATTTTCGAGTCTACTTGACTCTTCGTCAGGGCAATAATGAAAACATATCAGCAGCAAGTAAAACATGATTGATTGTGGAAAATAACAGCAGATAGACCTACATCAACAGTGGGAATTATTTCCGCCATCACAGTAAGTAAAACAAGATGGGCTATAGAAAATAACAGCATCTAGACCAGCGTATTAACAGTAAAACTTAATCACTGTCAACAAGTAAAACAAGAGTGGATACATGAATATAACAGCGACCAGCTCAAGCTCAAGGTTAGACCAATTTTCAACAGCTGCCACCTAGATCGAGTGCAGTCTATCAATAACAGGGCTATCATAATTCCCAATCACCCAGCTGTAACAGATAAGAGAAACAGACAACAGTACCCGGGCTCACGGTACAAAAACATGCTCACCATTATCTAGTCAAACTGGTACACGGTGACATTTTGATCAAGCCGTTTGCACGCGCGTTGCTGACATCTGGGTATCGCTCCTGACATTATGTACACTAGTGACATCCACGCTCACAGGTAATCTAATGGCACAGGTGATACGGTGTTGTCATAGATTACTTGTCATCTGAGCCATTATCCACATTGGTTGTTAATGTAGGTGTACCGGTACTGAAGCAGCAATCTAGCCAACTGTGCAAATGTCGCAGGTTCAGAGACAGATATACCACTAACTGTTACTTTTTAGTCATGGGACTATTTATGGAAATATTTTTTCCAATGACTAGAGATATGTACAATCTTGCAGCAATATGTCTGACTACATGGCTGAGCAATAGTGGAATACAAGATTTCGGGAAATCCTCAACGCGGAAGTATGTCAGGCTATCTCTAAATCATTAACACTTTCCTTGCCAAGACATTAGGACAGAATCTACAGCTTTTCACGGTGTCTGTAAACTTCAAGTAGAAAAATAGAGCTAGGAAAGATTCTAACAGTTTACCTCAAAAGACACAGATGTAGAGATACCTGATACAGATCTTTTCATCAATCGGTGCACTTTTACGAATTTCAGAAACGTTTAGTATAGCGCTTGGCATGCAAAGTGTTAAACCATTAAAACTACTCACCACTGCTATTATAAAGAGGACATCTAGGTTCAATTAAACAGGCTCACGGCGAAGACTTTTAGTCAAAAATTTCCTGTCTACCTTAGCAGAGTCAGACCAAGAAATGAGACAAACTTCCGGCCAAGGCAAAGTCAAGGACATGAGTCGATCGGATTCCACGAAATATTGGCGAATTCTACTGAAATCGTGTTTCCCCCACCGTGATGCTGTGACTGCTGTTCCTTTTGTTGTTGTTGATGATGCTGTTCGTGTTGCTGTTGCTGTTGTTGTTATTGAGGTTTTTGCTATTTTGCTATCATCTGGACAGTTCTTCCCCAAACCTTATCCTGTGCCGTCTTTAAACAATGGTCTCATGAAACCCCGCCATCCCAGTGGTTTTTACAGAAGATGACGAATTTATATTCCCAGGTGTAGAATTATTGTGTCTCTGTTATAGTGATCAGTTCGCTTTTTTTTTTTTTTTTGTGCTTTTAATTTATATATTTGAGTGTTTGCTGATTAGGCATTTAAGTGTTTGTGAAATGTTTGTGAGTGTATGCAGCACAGATGGGAATACTCTGTTCAAAGAAAATAAAAATTGTTTTCCTGATCTTAGCTTTATATTCTCTTTCATTAGGTGACTGACATATGTCCTATATTAACTGTTGTCATAGAAGAGATCCTGAACTAAAAAAAAAAGGAAATTATTCAAGATCATTTAAAAACAAACAAACAAACAAAACAAAACAACAAACAACAAGAACAACAAAAACTAATGATCAAACCTGCTATTCTGGAACAATTTCTGGCAATGATTTTAATCGTACTACCATCGGATTGATAATGATATCTTGCCTAATAGGGTTATAGATCACAGCAGGTTCAAAAGAATTAAACTCCTGATAAAACGCCCTTTTTATTTCTACTATTCAGCCCTCAGAAGCCACTAAAAGGGTCATGGTAGGATCCCTTCTAAATTTTCTTGCTTCAGAATGACAGCATTAGATTTCAGTATCGGTAAATCTTCAATAATACATCCATGGGCGTTCCTGCTTATTACTGTGGCCTGACCATGTCTGACAGGACAGATTAAGACCTTAGATCCCAAAAGAGAACGTCGCTACCTGTTTAATAGATCTAATCTTGTAGTGATCTGGGCCAGAGTAGAGTTATTCTCAGACCGCTACGTTGATTCTTAGACATTAGTCCACGAAGATTGCCTTACATTTATTCCCATTATAAAAAGCACAATGGGACAAGAATCCTACTACTCAATAGAAAAGTTTGAGCATAGCCTTATGTAACGACGATTGTAACGCGAGGATGGAAATAATACAGAACAACCTTTGCACAGCTTGTGGTTTCACTAGGCCAGGCCTATCACGGCAAGGCAGTGACTGAATAACCAACGTAGAGATTTCAGTTTACAGTCGTTTTCAAGGCCAGATACTGGCATGGCCCAATCTTACGTGATCGACAGAACAGCGGTTCTCAGTAAATCTTATCTCAATCTTGATAGTGCATACAATTATTAGGGTCATTTTGCTTTATTGTGATTCAACTTACGGGTATCGTCTAAGATGGCGTACGGTCATCGAATCTTTAGACAGAATGTGTTATCTGTTTTCTTGCCTGGTTTTAAATCAGTAAGTGCCAGTGAATTGAGAAGAACTTTACAGATTATTCTTGTTTATCAGTTACTAATCTTTATGCGCACGCACCATGTCGGAGAGAGGTCATATTACGACCTTTGACCTCTTTACCGCCTTATCTTGCTCCATTGAGAAACCGTGATGCGCATGCTCCGCTCGCGCGAGGCACGAGATTTACAACGCAACACGCGCAAGTCTCGAGACTCTTGCGCGTTCTGGCCTTGAGCGATGCATTCACTGCAGGCTGTACGTGAAATATGACACTTCCTGCGGCTGTCTTGAAATACGTAAAGTGAGAGAGAGAGAGAGAGAGAGAGAGAGAGAGAAATATAGAAAACGTAAGGAGAATATGTATCATATTTAAAACACATGCTACAGTGGAGGGGAATCATGAGCATTGGCCAAAGTGATCTTTTCGACGAAGGGTTTCTTTGTTATCTAAGTTGAAAGAGCATCAGGCAGGCCAGTAACTAAATAAATTCATTCATATTGTTCATATTGTCTTCTTCAGTTGTTCGTTTTCATCCTCACAGAATGCTTAATAAATAAATATATTCTAGATCTACGTGTGAGAAGAGTTCTGAGATCTGTACTTTCGCATAGTGTGCATGTGTTTCATGGTCACTTGTATTGCATAATGCGTGAAAAGATATGTCAGCTTCAATCCACCCTTATATGTTTGTCTTTTGTCTGTTTGTCTGTCAGTCACTCTCTCTATCTATCTATCTATCTATCTATCTATCTATCTATCTATCTATCTATCTATCTATCTATCTGTCTATCTGTCTAT
>JBCAUA010057207.1:0-11435 GCA_038406235.1 Peronia verruculata
GATGGGTGGATGAATAGATGGAGGGATGGAGGAATAGGATGGATGGATGGATGGATGGATAGATGGATGGATGGATGGATGGATGAATAGATGGATGGATGGATGGATGGATGGATGGATGGATGGATGGATGGGTGGGACGGACGGACGGTCGGACATCGGACGGATGTATGGATGGATGGATGGATGGATGGACGGACGAACGGACATACGGACGGACGGACGGACGGACGGATCGAAATATCCACCGCCGCTGTAAAGGCCAGCAGCCTTCCCGGCGACAAAATCGTGTCTCACATACATTCATAAATCTTTCCCTGTCAATTCCAAGCCTATCACTTACCAGACATATCCGCCCCCCCCCTTTTTTTGTAATATAAGACCTGCTAATCTTCTCATTCTGGCGGGCATTCCTCGCCCTTCTGCCTCAGAGAGAGAGAGGGGGGGGGGCGGTGATTTAGGGAAGGGGGGGGTGAGAGAGAAAAACCTAAAATAAAAATTTAAAAAAAAGGAAAACATGGAAATCTTATGCCAGACATGAGCCATTTTATCAAATTAAGTCGGATGTAATGTGAATAGGGGGGTCCCCGGTCCTGGCAGTGGCTTCTTTCCGTGGAATACAGAGCCTGTACACTGTACAAAGGATCTTCCCTTTCTCTGTGTCTTACTTTCTCTTGGGTTTTCTGCTCTGTTTTCATGATATGAACCTGGATTTCATGTCTCCGGAGACAGATTGCTACATATTATTGTGGTTAGGTGTGATAGATGTTGATACGTTGTGATATAGTGTAATATGAATGATAAAATAATATTATATTCTGTAGAGTTGGAACGCAAATCGTTTCTCGCAACTATCCATGTTTTTGACTTGCCATATTCGCCGCAGCATGGTCAAAATATTATATGAAAACAGTTGCGCTTTGTGGATAACGAAGAATTAACCTTTCTTATCTTATTTTATCTTGCCTCATATATCGTATTTTTTCGTATCTTTTCCTGTTACTGTTGTTCAGTTTTCGTATTCATGAGCCATTCAATCACCCGATGGGGGCTGTCTTATCTGTCTAATCATGTCGATCCGCGGCCAAGGTTGTCCAGCAGGCAGATTACCCCCATATGTCCCAAGAATCGTGGCGAAAAAATGGGCTCGTCGGCTTTATTGTTGTAATTTACTTTTTTTTTTTTTTAAGGTCCTTCTTATCCTCCATAAGAGCAAAACAAAACCAGAAGAAAAAAAAATGCCATTAGATACGAAAAAAAAAAAAAAAAAACTTTTCTGCTGCGTGAGGTTGAGTTGAACAAGAATATACATTATTTAACATTCTTATCCACCACTTTGTCTCATGGAGGCTCAGATGGACCAGTCGCTCTCTCTCAGCTATCATTCTCTCAGCTATATTGGCGGGTCCTGGGGTACATAAATTGGTTCTTTACTCCCACCTGTAGTTGTGGACAGCTGAGATAACCACCACTACAGGAGGTTGAAAAGCTTATAAAAACAATAACCCGTTGTTCCTGAGTGTCTGAGACGTTGAACGCATAACACTATTGTGTTATGTTATTTTTTTACCACGGTTGTGAAAAGCGGAGGTAACCACCACTACAGGAGGTTGAAAAGCTTATAAAAACCATAACATCCGTAGGCAGTGAAAGCATGCCCGACGTTCCAGGGGTGACATTTCTTCTTCTTCTTTCTCTCTCTCTCTCTCTCTCTCTCTCTCTCTCTCTCTCCTTGCTCCTGTCCCCTGTTCCACTCTCTTTCCTCTCTTCCTCATGACGTGTAAACGTATCTTACCGTGTTTGATCGTGCTGATGTGCTGTTAAATCCCAACACAAAACAAAACAAACAAGGCCTCAGGAGAATGATTCTCCCTGCCTAATCCATACTGAACAGAATCCATACATACATGCGGACTGGGGAGAAAAGAGAAAATGGACCAAGGACATGTGAGATGCGACAGTGTGAAATCAGACGCTAGTCAAATTTGAGCATATGGAGTTATTGGTATCACTATGAAGATTATTCATTTCCCGTTCTGTATGTGAGAAAAATGATTGTTCTATCTTAGGTAGAATTTGAGATATTGGCAAATAAAGACGATGCGGATGACCTGTTGCTGCGGCTGAATTTATCGAGAAAATGGCCTATCATTTTTCTAAATCCTTATTAACCCTTGTTAGGCCATGCCACCAAATTACAATTTTAGGGCTGTTACTCGATTGATATAGAAGGGTTTGGTGAAGAAAAAAAAAATGCCTTAAAATTTCGTTCACTGTTGAAAAACACGTGATTTCTTCTGATCGGCTCAGTTTGACAAGCGCCTGATTTCATCGTGTTGCGTCTCATTTGACCTTGTCTTCTCTTTTACGTTCTGTATCAGACCTCACCAAATTCACCAAACCATTCTGACCATCAGTTATCCTATAGCACTATATCTCCCCCTCCCCCCCCCCCCTCCTTTTCCTTCTTAGACATGACGTAATACCCATCGTGATGGGCGCCGCCCCTGAAGACTACAAGCGAGCAGCCCCTCCCCACAGCTACATCCATGTGGATGACTTTGAGTCGCCCCAGGCGCTGGCTGAATATTTGCTCAAACTGGACCAGAACGACCAGCTGTACAACGAATATTTCCAGTAAGTCAGAACTAACACTCACATCACATGCCCAAACCTTACCTCATCCTGCCTTTGATCACTGAAATAACTGCCCATCTGATGTCTAGTCTTCTCTCTCATTTATCATCTATGAGCCTGTTATGGTCCTTGTTATTGATGTTGTTTATGAAAATGTATACCTTCAAATGTTCTTCTTTCTTTCTTTCTTTCTTTCTTTCTTTCTTTGTTTCTTTCTTTCTTTCTTTCTTTATTTATTTATTTATTTATTTATTTGTCTATTTATTTTTGTTCTTTTATATACTGTGAGTTTGCTTGTTTATTTATTTGACCATATACAACTGTACATTTGAGTACATGAGCAATGTGTAACTGCTCATCTTACTTTCCATGTCTCACTGTTTCTTGGAAGACTATAAGAGCTTTAGAACTGAATATGCCTAGATGTTGGCTTGGAAGGCACACAAAGACTTTGACTAGTACAGAAACCTTGTATTACCATGTTCAGATCAATGCAATTTATCGCCATCATGCTGGTCAATCTAGACACTTGTCTTAAATGTCAAGAAAGAGACAGCCAACTGGCAGTTCACCCAACACAGAATAGATAGAATCAATGATTATCCTCGAATAATTGTAATGCAAATTTTTCTAGAACAAAATGTTCTGGATTTTGGTAAGAAGAGAGTTAATGTTCTTGTTGCTGCTTCCATAACAAAGTGGAATAATTTCTCTCTCCCTCAAAGGTGGAAGGGCACCGGTGACATCATCAACACCTACTTCTGGTGCAGAGTGTGCGCTCTGGCTAACGACGAGGACCGAGGCTCCATGTGGTACCAGGATCTGGAGGCTTGGTGGCGCGGGGAGGATGTCTGCATAGGACAGGATACCTGGAGGATGAAGGCCCGAAAGAAGACATTGATAGCTGACCTCCCTCAGCACATAGTCCCTTACCACTGACAGTGACCTGTCCTCCCCCCCCCCCCCTCACGCCCTCCACCCCCTCCTTTTTCCTGTCCCCCATCCTCCCTTCACACTTGCAGCTCTCACATACAGATAGCAGAGAGAAGATAACATTGTCCTCTTCATTTTCATCATCATTTTCACTTCATTATTTAATATCTTTGTCTGTCTGGCCATGATATGAAATGTTATACAGCCATGGTGTCGGTAAAGGGACTCTTGAAACTGTTTTGTGGCATTTTTTCAGTAACCTGTACAGTTTCTTATACTGTATAATGAGTCTGCTATAATGAGGCGTATCTTTGACCAGCACTATTACATCCTGTCGCCAGACATGTTTTGAACAACATGCACAGTATGGAGGAGGAGGGAAAAAATCAGTTTTGCACACTAACCTCTCCTTGAGTCCTACATCATGAGAAATTTGAAAAATTCATGGTGTGGAGAAATGTTTTCTGCCTATGGTGATAATTTCATTTTTTTATTTTTTTTTAATATCAGTTTTTCAAATGACAATAAGAAAAGTGATTATGTTTTTCATTTTTACAAATATTTGTTCACCGCCTTTCATGTGTGATAAACAAAGTAACTGGATTGGTAATAAATAAACCCTATTAGTATGACATAGAGAATGCTAACGCCAGCAACCACTAGTAATCAGTGTGGCCTAGGCAGCTGCAAGAATCCAACAAATGCTGCTCATCACAGTAAATTTTTTGGTACTTTCACTGTGTAAGAAAAAGGCTGTTGTCGGCTCATGAAAAGTTAATTGAAGACCAAAGTTCAGACTCAAAACGTAAGTCTCAAAAGATGCCATATTATGGAGGAGACTCCCAGCTGTTCCAGGTGTCCAAAACTTTATTAATTTTAACAATTTCACAGCCAGACAAGGGACATTGTATTTTTGACCAATCAGTTGAATGTGATAATTCTCAAAGCTGCAACTTCTGTATCAGAAAATAAGCACAATCCATGTTAGCAATAATCAGTTTGGCTGTACAGAATTGACAGAGGTGACTGGTTTTACCTGAAAAAGACACAATCAAGTAAACATAGAAAGATGCTGGCATTAAAGGAGTTAACCTGTATCAGCATGAAATTTTTTGTTTACTATCATAAATTTCATTCTGTTTCTGTGTTTGCAGTCACCTTTGCTGGACACATGAAATAGAAACAAGCACTGTCAAAATAAAAAAGGGGAAAAATTTATCTTGCTATTTGTTTTAATTTGCTCACAGTAAAAGTGGTGAAAAATTCATGGCATAATAAAATTTTACTTTTCTTTTTTTCATGTTTTTTTTATTCCCAAGCCTCCGTTTGACATGTTTCAAAGATAAAGAGTATAGGTAAAAGTGACTTTTTCTTCCCATCTAATGTTTATTTATATCTCATGTGTCCAGTAAAGAAAGAAAAAATTTGACAGGGTGACAAAATGGCTATTGACAGTAAGGGCATTGTCTGACATTCCACTTTAATCATTCAAACGAAACAGTTACAGTCCCATGGATCCATCAATCCATCCATCTATCCATCTCATCCCATCCCATCCATCCATCCACTCACTTATCCATCCATCCATCCATCCATCCATGTAGCCTATCCATCCATATCCATACATCCATCCATCCATAGATCCATCCATCTCTATCCATCTTTGGATCTATCCATAATTATGTCAGCTGTTCATCTCCTCATTTACCAGTCCTCATCTATCTATCATTTCTTTGATTTGTCGGCCAATTCAACTGTCTCTTCATCCAGTCATCTCTCCCATCATTCAGCCATCCAGTCATCTTTTCATCCATCCATTGGATTATTTAAGCCATGTAGGCTTTTTCTTTGGATCATCATTCCAATTTATATGTAATGAAAACTAATAATGTTCACATAAAAGGCAACCAGATAGATGTCTCAGCTGGGCATTATTTGCTTGAGAGTCACCTCTGCCTGTTTGACATTTACATGACATCTGTGCTCTATAAGTTGAATAAATGTCACCATTTGAACCATTGTCATAAATGTCACCTATGCACAGCGCCTGTACATCATTGGCATAAATGTCATCTGTGTGGTATTATTAAATGTCACTTGTGCACTTTTGACACTAATGTCAGCTGTACTTCATCTTTGTGGGGCCTACCTGCTCCAGAGACAAACAACAGCCCTAGTGTAAAAGTGACATAATAGATTTGATTCCAACTGCTGCATTTATCATCCACTGATATGTTGTGTATGTTGTACGTTGTTATCCAGCTGTGAAAGTTCCACTGAGACATACGCTTTCAATATGTTATTTTTGCCTGACATCCGACATATCGTGATCTCGGTTCTCTGTTGCTCTGTCTCCATTTTTGTCATTTTGAGAAAATTGGTGTTTTATGTTTAGCAACTGTTTTAGCATGTAGGAGATATGACAAAATGATTTTCATAATCTACCAGTTTGGGCAAGTGATCGGTAAAATAATTACATTATATGGTAGAATTATTATCCCTCTTTCATATGATATACATATCTCCAATCCAAATAGCCCAAAAGTTTAGAGAGGGCAACAAAGATCTGAGCTCACAATATGTTGTGTAATATGTCTCAGGACTTATTCCTATGTGTGACAGAACGGACAGACTGACTGATTACATGACATGACATGACATGACATGACAAGACATGACAGATGTGATGTGTGATGTGGTCTTATTATTGCTCAAAAAGAAGGTACGCTTGGCACTATTGTCATCTGAGTATCTGAGGCAACCGTCGCCAATTTGTCACCCCTTCACAACCCAGTTTTGCCATAAACTTCACCAAGCTTTTATTGTACTCGATTGAGAATGCATCAGTTTAGTTCCATTTATAATTTACAATGCTTTAAATATTTGTTATATGTTGTTAAAATGACCGGATTATTTGCATGTGCTAGACAGAAATCACTACTATTTATGTGCAATTGTATTTAAAAGAAAAAGAATGCTTGCTAATTAGATCATGCATTTGTCATTTTGAAAACTATGTGTATGTTTGATATGAATTTACTCCAAAGTAGAGCTGTACAAGGATGTTTAAAATAACTTCATCCAGGTTTAAATACTTGAAATATTTCTATGACAGAAATGGCTGTTACATAAATCATGACATTATATATTTTTAATCTTGTCTTAAGACTTAAGATCATGTTTATATAACTGTTTATTGCTGAGGCATGTGTTTATATTAGGATAATCTAACAATGCAAACCTGTTTCACTTTGTGAGTAAGAAAGTGTTTTTTGAGCTGACCTATGACAAAGGGAAGCATATCAAGTTACTGATTGAAAAGTTGTACTATGGTGAAATTCTACATAAATAGGAATGGTGTGCATGAAAAACTACTGAGGAGATTCTGCGTAGGCATAGGTGTGTGTGTGATATATCAGACTGTGTCCCTGGTGTTGAAGATTTCAAATCTTGTGACTGTGAGGAGTACGAGAAGAAATGTGAATCTTTGCATAATGTCAGTTTTTAATCTGAAATTTTGTTTGTTCTCTGTTGTGCTAGAGATAACAAGCTTGGTATCAGAGAGATTCACTGATCATGAGACATGACCACATTTACATGTGCATTGATATTTTGTATAGCCAAAGCCACGACTTTCATTGTCTAATTCAACAGATCAAGGTCACATTTCCTGAATTTACTTCATGATTATGTCTCAGAATTTACCTATTCCTGATGTTTGTTGTTGGAGAAAATATGTTTAGTTTCAGTTTTCATTTATGTATAGTGATTGGGCAGGTATGCTTTTTATGTAATTGTTGAGGAGCTGAACTGTTGAACTGGTTTATAGACAGATCAGAATTGTAAAGTTTGGAATATTTGTATAACCTGAGCTCTGAAAATGAGTGATTTATGACTGCACCTTTTTATTCTAAATTTCAAACTAGTAATTCAGACGTTTTTACCAACTTAACTTGTTTGATTTTTCCTTTGTCTCCTTCCTGCATCTAAAGATGGGAATTTGAAGTAACCTATTGCACATCTGCATATAGACTGTTCATTATATCTTTGTCTTATTTATATTCATCAGAGAAGCTGGTTATTTCCTGATTCTTTCAGAATCTTTCTATAATGATAGGGTCTCAGAGACAGAGTGTATAATGAAAAAGAAGAAAATATTCAATTTCTTTACATGAACAAATTACAAACAGTTCATAAGTCAGCATTGTTTGGTTCATGTTATGCTTCCTGAAATGAACTGTGAGTGAGTCTCTATGCAGCTATTGGTCTATGTTTGTGTATGTATGTGTGCACATATGCTTGATTCCTTATGGAAATTTTGCTCAGCTGTTCCAGGTGTCAGGATCAGTCCTAGACTCTCCATTCTGAAAGGCTCTGCCTGCTATCATAGCAGTTTGACAAGAGACACAAAAGAGCTATAGGTATGAAAAGCAGGTTGATCAGTTAGATCATTATAGCGATAAGTCAGTAAGCTCAAGAATACAATATGGAGAAGACACCAAAACAGTAACAACCACAAACAAAGCTAATGAATAAGCTCACAGAATTGAATCAAAATGATTTTAAAATCGTGAAAGGCCGGAGTTTGACTTGCCATCTGTGATTGGATGAATGTTTGTGATTGGGTTGAAGACTTCAGCGGCCATATTGTTGGGACTGTGATGAGACTGAATTGACTTTTTCATGTGGTGAAGGTGGAGAAAGCAAACAGACAGACCTGGTTACAGTATATCTTTCACTTTTCAACCTCCAGCATGATGTTAGCTCAGAGGCTTGGTATCTGTGAATGTTGATATGTTAACAAATTTCTATGTGATGATATTTGTTCGCTGTTAACAAAAGTTACTTTTTTGTAAAAAAAAAAAAGATAAAAAATGCTCTTGTATTTATTTTACTTTATTTTTTTTTTTTTAGATTTAAAAGCTATAGAAAAATTTGTTGCCATTTTTTCACTTTGGTTTCATTTTATTAGCATTGAACAAATTGGATTCTGAAAGTGGCCAAGCTATGAAATGATGTTTCTCCTGTAAATGTCAGTCCTTTGCTGATTCATCCCTCCAACTGTCCTGTCCAGCAGGTTGAAAAAATCCCGGCAGTTTTCATTCCATAATTTTGCACTGTGTAGGTCACATCCACATTCCAGTCTGGAGTGCAATGTGTGAATGTTCTTTTGATTTTGTTCCTTTTCTTCCGTTCCAAGCATTCCTTGTTTTTCTAGATGGTTTTACACAGAAACATTTGTACATACATAATATAAATATATATAATATACTTATACAAATAATGAGTGGCTGATTTTTGTGTGTTTATGTTTGGGGCTGTGTTCAGATTACTATAAGCAAAAATGCTGTGACTTTATATTGAATTTTATGTGTGATGTGTTAAAAGTTTTCTCAACAAAACTTAGTATTTATTGAAGCAGAGTAGCAGATGGTTTGTTTCGTTGACTTTTTCTGGGCCCATGAGCTAGTTTGGAATATTCAAAGTATGCCAGTACATAGTGTAGGCACAAATAGGCAGAGGAAACATAAACAATATGAGATGCCACATGCTGAAATTAGGTGCTGGTCATTACCTGAGCATTGGTATAACATTAATGCTTATTCTTTTCCCTTTCTTTTGATATATAAAACATCTTTGTTCTGTCTTGAGTAGAACTCAACTTATTGGCTATTAAAGACAATGGGGATGATCAGCTACTATAGCTGAATTTTACCGTTATTTCTATAATCATGATTAATCCTCATTCGGATCATGTCACTGAATCTATTCCATAACATATTTTAGCAAATAATTGAAATACATTAAATGAATATAGAAATAGAAAGATTTTGTTAAAAAACTCAATTTGTATTAAAAATTGACTAATTGAACAAATTGTGATTCCTCTGGTCACATTGAACAGTTTGATGAGATCTGATTTTATCGTACGGTGTCTCATACAAACAGATTTGAAGAACACACTTTATATAATCTCCTGCTCAAGCAAAAAGCTATCCAAGATATGACAGTAAGCCTACAACATCTTTGGTGACCAGTTCTTTTGTCAATGAAATTTTACTCCATTTTCCACTAAGAGCATTTCTCTTTCTCCAGTCCAGTGGCAATACTGCAGTTTGAATAAGTGGGAAGCAAATCTTACTGGGATTTCAATTCTCTTTTTGTATTGTTTGTACCTGTGAACAAAGTCCAACCAAAACAACAATTTTTAAAATCCATCCATATAACATAATTCTATGGGAAATTGATGTATTGCTGTATTTTGAAAAAAAAATCTTAGGAAAGAAAGAAAGCAATTATAACGTAAGCTGATGTATTGCTTTATTATTTTTCTTTATTATTATTCCTTGGAAAGGAAAAAGATCACTTTAAAAGTTTGTAGAAATAAAATTTTGGATGTGAGGATAGATTTGTTTTGACCAAGAGACCGGCTGGAAATCCCTGTCCAAATTGTTCACCATCTTTGACATAGAAAAAGATAAAAATGCACAGTACAGGTGACAGTTGTTCTCAGATCTCATGGTGGAGCAGTAACAAACATCAGTGAGTGTTTTATATTTAGCAGGGTGGTACAACCACTCCACCAGGGATTTCCAGGTTTTTGCTCAGTCGAATATGAACTACTGTTCTCAGTAGTTTAGAAAAGTCTTAGACTTTAAAACAAAAACAAATCAGTTCAACTGTCACTGAATGAAATGGTTCTATCATGTGAATTAATTTATTTCTGTGGTTCTGTGAGAAAACCAATTATGTGATGAACCATGTCAGTTTTAAGTCAAATGTATGCATGTTAAGAGAGACGGATATCTCCTGTGCATATAAAAACATTTGTTCAACATTTCCAGAGTTTACATGGATAATTATTTGAAATGTTGAGAAATACTGAAAGCTACTTATGAGGAATTTACTTTCAAATTTTTCTTTGTTAATTTTTCATCATCTGACCAATTTCTTCAGGGGCCATATATATTTTGTGTATATGTGCGTGTGAGTGTGTTTTTCCACTGGACCTATTTACAACATAACTACAATAGGGTGTGCTTTTGACCAGCCCTTTTATCTCCCTTTACAGGTATTGAACAAGCAGAATAACAGTTTTATTCACTTTGTTTGAAATGTGTATTATGAAAAATTTCAAATCTTTTTTCTTCATGATAACGTTTATCATTTTTGCAACATTAAAAAAATGTTATTGTTTTTTAATCAATGTTTCAAAGGACAAGAAGAAAATGATTTGTATTCCTCCTGACACTTCTTGTTGAACAACCCTTGTTTCAAGGGAAATAATAGGACCGGTCAAAGTGATCTCCCATTGTAGATAAAGTGTATTTAAGCTTTTTTGTGCTTTTTGTGTCATGAAGTGATTTACATTTAATGGTTGATGTGTTTTATTGAAAAAGTGTGATTGAATTGTCAAATTTGCCAACAGATGAAATAGATGATAATATATTTTTACTGATAAGTGATATTTTGTTGTCATGATATCGTTTGGAATAAGCATTAATTTTGATTCCATCTTCCGTTGAGTTTATTTTGGCTCTGTCTTAGTTTGAATATAAAAGTCTTTCCTTGAGAGAAGCCTTTGAATGACATTAAAATGTAGAGCTTGACATTTGCTTTTGTTCTTTTCATTAGGTTTTCTGTTCTGTCTAACATCATGTGTGACATACAGTGTGTTCTGTGGCTGGGCTGTCAACAACGACAATAACTGACCAACTAGCAATCTCAGACATGTGTAACTACAGAAGAGCATAATAGGGCGGCTTGTTTTTTGTTTGTTTTTTTGGTTTTGTTTGTTTGTTTGTGTGTGTGTGTGTGTGTGTGTGTGTGTGTGTGTGTGTGTGTGTGTGTGTGTGTGTGTGTGT
>JBCAUA010057218.1:0-11434 GCA_038406235.1 Peronia verruculata
TCAAATTCGAAAGGAAAACATGCCATTGCAATGCCCACGTAGTGCTAGGACAGCCACAGTTTCGTATTTACCAGTTCTCAAGTAGAAATACGCGAAAGCCCATTTGGTATAACCACTACGAGTTATCTCGTAGCCCGGATCAGTAGTCATTACGAGATAACTCGTAGCCCGGATAGAATGAGTTAAAGATTGAAAGAATTGCATTAAGTTTTTTTTTTTTTTTTCACTTTCGTTTTCAGAGGTCTTCGCAAATTGGCCACTCGCCACTTGGCATATGGCATCAAAGAAATGTACAAAGGCATCTACATTCGGGCACAAGTGAAACAGTTACAGAAGTTTGTCCCATCTCTCAGGCCAGAAGATGTAGTCAGGTAATTTTCTTAATTTTTTAGTTAAACACTTCGTCATGTCTATCTTGTAACAATGATGTCAATTTCTACAGTTAAAAAGTTAAAAATCGAATGTTATACTGAGCCCAAGCAGAAACAAAGTGTTGCATACTTTGATACAACATAATTTATAAACCTTCCAAGTGTTTTGGTCATAAATTTCATTCTATGGTGTTATGGCCAATCTAATTAGCTGTAATGTGATTCGATTCATTACAAGGTCAGTGGGTTAAGGTCAAGGTAAATCTATGTCAAAAAAATTATCATGTTGTATTTTATTCATTCTACTTTCAGAAAATGTATGATGTTATGGCCTTTATTTTGGTTTTTCTGTTTCAAAGCATTTTCCAACACACAGTAAAATCTGTAATTTCCCCTGACACCACAAATTGTTTATTGGTGACACTTGGAGGGTTAGTAATAGAAGTTAAAGGCCAATTTTCATTCTGCATAGCCCATTATCGTGAACATGTCTTTGTGGCCTCTTGCTGTTTTCTGAAACATCAGTCTTGTTACTTAAATTTAAAATTTTATCAATCAAAACTGTAGGAGTTTATAAAAGATTCTGATTTTAAAAAAAAACCAAAATATCCCCCACGTAGTGAACAATGCAAATGAAAAAAGTAAAAAAGTAAAATTTCCGCTCTCTATGACCCACCAGTCTTACGTATACTTTTGGCTTTTTGTTGTGCTCCCAGGGGTCCTTCTGGTGTGAGAGCCCAAGCGTTGGATCGCGATGGAAATTTGGTGGATGATTTTGTTTTTGACAGTGGATCAGGTGACCTGGGAAGCCGACTATTGCATGTACGCAATGCCCCCTCTCCGGCTGCAACATCCTCATTAGCTATAGCAGAAATGGTTGCAGACAGAGTGGAGAAACAGTTTGCCTTATGATTTAAGCATCAGACAATAGTTTTTTGATATTGAACAGAGGGAAAAAAAAACTGCCAGTGTGTATAGCATCAGATAAAATTCATGGGAACCAGCTTATATTTTTCTATCTTCATAGTTAGAATTAAAAAAAAAAAAACTAAAAAGGTGCAGGGTTACTGTCATGGTGTATACATTTCTTATTCAAGGAAACAGTTGCCCTCAAAGATTATTATGGAAATGGTGAACTGTTATTTTTTAACATTACATGTCTACAAATTTACTCATAACAAAAGCACTTGCATTTTACATCTTCTTTTGTTTTTTTTTTTTCATTCAAAAAGTAAATTGATAGAAGCCTCATGGGCCTTTCAGAGCTGTCTTATAGTGTGGTTACCTTTAGGTGGGCAAAAAAAATGCTGAATTTTTTTTTTTACGGCAAGTTGGTTCGTTTTGTGGATAATCTCGAGTTAAAATAATTATAACAATAGATTCGTGGTGTCTTGTAAAAGTTATTTGATAGTGTTACTGTTTTATCCACATTTTTGTCTTATCTCTTTTTGAGAAATTTTACAGTTGTTTTGTAATAGTTTGTCAATTTACTCCAATCAGGTGTTTTGATATGGGTCCATATGGTAGTTTCAGATGGATCATTGTAATGGGTTTTGTCATGTTTGTGTACACACAGTCTTGTCAAACACTGATTTTTGTAATTCATTACCTATTTACCATATAAAAAAAAAAAGATTGAAAAAGGCAGATAGTGTTCAAGATTTTCTTTTTCATCTAATGATGAACTTGAGTTAGGCGCATATTTTCAGAACGGTATTATTCTGCTTAGGAATGATGTCATAAAAAACACAAATTTTAATGTTTAAAAAATTGTTACAAGTCTTTGAAAGTTTGCAGTATTCTTAAGAAAAGTATATCCACAATGGGTGCTATGTTCTTTCAATTTTTATATTAATTTTAGTTATTTGGTTATAGAGCTTATGGGTTATGAGCTCATGTGTACACCCAGTGTCGAAAGAATGTGGGTCCTATATAGTATGCAAACATAGAAAAAAAATAACACTTTTGTTTTATTTGCTCCATCAGTTGTTGATATGGTACACAGGAATGTCTTGTGGCTGATAAATATTTATTTTCTTAAGGTGAGTGTGGGTCCTAAGAGTGACTTTTGGTGTGAATGAATTAGAAATTTTTTAAGCTTCAAATTTGGATTCAGCATGCTCAGGTTAGAGAAAAAGTGTGGCAATTTTTTTTGTTTTGAGTCCTGTCGCCATGATGTTGCAGCCATGTTGAATTTTGTGTCTTGAAAATTAGCTGTTTTCAAAAGCCTGAGGCTCCTGGAGTATTGAATGTACTGATTTAAAATTTTGCCCATTAATGAAATGCCTCAACATAAAAAAAATAATATGCATTTGTTTTTTGTTTTCATGTCATACAATATCTGTCATAAATTCTGAAATATGTGCAACAGATGTTTTGCAACAATTATCCTATTTGCTTTCAAAAACATGAATAAAATCTAGAAAAAGGGATGCATATTACTGACGACAAGTTGAGGAAAATATATTCAAAATTTAAATGAAGTCAACTGAAATAAAAAAGAAGTCTTGAAGAAGAAAGTGAAAAAAATAAATACACATTTTGATAAAATCACTGTTGAATTTTCATAACCTTTCTATACAGTCTCTTAGTTGTGCCATGTTGGTGCCATTGTGGGGCGTAAAGCAGATGTTTCTGACTCCAGCCATTATTTTTCTCATATTGTAGGTCAAACTTGTTTAGAAGCTTTAAAACTAGCAAAAATCCAATTTTTATATTTTGATCCAAAAACCGAATTTTCAGGATCTGCATTTTTTTTTTTTTCTATTCTCTGCCTGGAGGCTCATAGATGAAAATGTCTATGAAGTGCTGTTTGAGGATGCTGCAAAATCATACCGTTTTGATGCCATGTGTTTATTTTCTATTGTGTTTATAGCTTTGTGAAGCTGTGCCGTGCTTTGTTGCCCATAGTGTCCCAGGCCAAATCCATACAGTTTCATCTATGGTAACAGTGGTCTTCTGAAAAGTGCATTTTCAGATAAGTGGAACCCTGATAATATGCCTACCTTTCAGACCAGACTTAAAAGATTGTGTTATCAGTGTGAGTGTGTTATCAGGGTTTAACCATTTTTCCTGTATAAATTCATGGTAGTTTTTGGATACACAAAGAAAAGGCTTAGGAATACATCTGTAATAAAACAGAGCATATATTTATTATATATGTACTTATTCAAAGGGTAAATGTACCTGAATTAAGCAAATCAGCACTTATTAAGAGCTTTTTTTTTTTTTCTTTACTTTTCTTTCCGTCCATTAGAAATTAAAATTGAATTTTTTAAAACTTGATAGGCAAGTCATGGTGCACTGTGAGATAGGATAGGTGATAATGTGAAACGTGGTGACACAGATAAAGGTCCTCAATGGCGTGTTGTAGTGTAGTGTGTAGGTCTACCATGACAACACTACTCATCACAGTTGCAGACGGGCGAACGAAAGTTGGGCGCAAGCAAGGCCCAGGTTAACCTAACATTGCGAGATGACACTTGCCGTACATGCATGCTGGGGCCAATATTAGGCTGAGTAGTAAACTGGTAGCAGCAGTGCAGAGACTGAAGGTTTGACATTTGGCAAGAAAGTGGATTTTTCAATTTTTTCATCGCACGGACAACTGATAACTGCCCAAAACAACTGAGCATGCTATGCAGGTTGAACATGCAAACCCAAACATGTTATTGAAAATGAATCAGTATGTTTAAAGAAGAGTTGAGACTGAACTTCATGAAGAGGGTGTGTTAAATGAGAGATTGTATTAAACCATGATTGCGCTTGTGAAGTTCCACTGTAAATCTTCTTTAAAAGTTTTACTGTTTTAGTTGCAGTATGCTTGTATTGACTATTCATCTGGCAGGAACTATTTGTCTATCATGTTGTGATATATATATGTATGTTCATTGAGGAGATCGAAATGTTTTTTTTGCTTTAAATATTGCTTGTTATTGTAACAGTTGGAGGCACTAAATGTTGAGTGATGTCTCTACTTATGACTTAGCTTAGATGTTGTTCTTTGCTTAGTGATATCCTGTTAAAAATTTCCTGTGATAAGCTTGCACTTACAAACCTTTTTCAAGCTATGATCCAAAATAAAAGTAGAGGGTAGCAGAGGAAGATTTTTTTTGTTTTTTGTGCATCTATTGTAGGATTTCATCAACTGATTTTGAATCTGATAACTAGAACAATTATTCTGCATGTCATGTATTCTAGGTCGCACATTTTTTTAATGTAAATATTATGCAATGGTGATACCATCACTCTGGCCATATTAATCAGCTCGGAGTTATGTAGAATTTTCCTAGCCGTACATGTAATTTATTGTTATTTTTTTTTCAGCCAGTGTTCTTGGAGTTAATTAAAAAAAAAAAACAGCCCAACTGTTCACGGAGTTGTTTCTCAACTTATATCTGGAGCCATGAATTTTTGGTTTGTAATCCTGTCTTTGAAAATTGTGCCTTGCCGGTACTTCAGCTGTTATGTTGCTGTTTGTAAGATGTTGTTTCATTCAAATTCTTTAGAGTGCAGGGAACCGAATGCAAGTGAAAGATCAAAATCATATTTTTTGGAATGGCAGCAAATATTTTGTACATTCACTGGGACGCTTTATTTTAGAAAGGAATCACAGGCAATATTCATTGACAAGTATACAACAAAAAAAAAAAAAAAATCTTGTCAGTTCCACTTTAGCAACACTGGTTCCAGCAAACTTTATAAATCATAATTATGTTTTAGTCCTTGTTTTCTTGGATTGCTTTCTATGGTAATATTTGATCATGGACATGTTTCTCAAAGCTGTTATATTGAATGCAGCATGAGAATTCCACTCATTGGCAGCCCATGCTACTCACGAAGCTGATACATTCATAAAAATTCATGAGTAATATATCCTAGTGAGAGAATCAGAGTTTAGAAATCCACAGTGCTTCATTCATTCACAGACCATGTAATATCTTACATGCACAGGTGAGGAGTGGAGATGCATATTATTATGGTAATCAATCCCCTTTTTTTATTGTCAATGCTATGATAGATGTGTAACTGTCAATGTCTGACTGATTTTGTAGGAACAAGAAAAATGTGAAAATGATATTGTGACCAGTGAGACAGTAGGGTTGAATGTCAGCTATCATACGGTACATGTATTATGACTGCTTGATGTATCTTTGTCTATGTGGTTTATTGGCAGTTGAAAATAGGTATTGCCATAACAAGTCTTTTATTTATAGCATTTTGGATGGGAGACACGGTAAAGTTTGATCTACAGTTAACGTGAAACCTTTTATATTTGTACCTAGCTTTAACTTATCATCTGCTGAATTTTCTGAACTCTTTTTTTTCTTCTGTTTTTGTTCTTCCTTGCATTTTATAGAATCTTATTCTCATTTACACAGTGGCTTTAAATAATACAGATTGTTAAAATAATTATAAAAGCATGTAAAAGGTTACTTAACTTACAGTGATTTACATTGATTTTGTGAATTGAGAATGAAATGGAATGGTTATTATATGTATTGGAATTTTTCTTTAGATATGGAGAAGGTATGACTGTGCAACTCTGAGATAGAGAGAGTACAATATGGGAGGTATTACTGTGTAATTATTTACTCCAAGAGAAATTTTGAAAGCTTATTGTTTTTTATTGAGCTAAATGTGTAAATTTTCAGACCTCAGCGTGATTTTAATTAATTTGAAATGTTGACCATCTATTCTCAGCATCTCTTTACGAGTTTCTGACTACCTACTAAATTCCAAGAAGAATTCAGACATGGAGTTATCCTCCATGAAAAGAAATTTTTGTACCTTGAGAAGTGCTCATGCTCAGTTGGTGACTTTATACAATAAAAAAAAATGGAAAAAATTACATAATAAAATTTAGTTCTGTATGAGCTTATTAAAATATCATACATTCAGTAGTTATGGAGAAGATGATGTAGTACTAATTAGTTTTAGTGTCACAAAATTAATGTGAAATCTAAACACAATATGTTATAAGATAATATTTTTAAAACACCAGTTTCTCATGCATCTGATTCTATTTAATTGTTGGGTTCATCTGAGTTCATATGCTGTTCTTTTTTCTTCACTGTCACTTGATCTTTTTTCCAGTATGAACTCATTTAAACCAAAATGCTATTTCCTACATTTTCTCCCCCTATGGCTTGACTGTGTTTTTATTTTTTAATTTAGATCTAACAGAAGACTACTTCCTCCTTACATGTATTTCATTTATGCATACCTTTACTTTTTTAACTAATATCCTTGGGTCTACCTCATTATTGGATTGTTTGACACCTTGGGGGTTGTATGGCCAATGATTTGGATACGCAATTTCTTTAAAATCTTCGGGTTCTATGATTTGCAGTGGAGCACATGTATTACACCACTGATGTTATAGCCTTGATAATCATGTTTGTTGATTGCACAAAATGTGCCATAGATGTTTTTGGTATATATTTAATTTTATTTGATGTCATTTCTAAAGTGGACATAACTGAGAAGAAAATTGATTTTTAATACTGATTTATTAACATGGACAGAAAAATGACCTCTAATTAAAGAATGATAACCAGAATCATTGACCTTGTTCTGTTTATTTGTTGTAGTTATTTGTCATAACATTGAAGTTAACATGAAATAGTGCAAATCCAAATGTTGTTCAATGATTGTTATAGAAAAATTTTTCTCTGATATTAATACCATCAATGTGAAGGCGAAGGCAAGCTAACTAGAGACTTAGACACAAACTGTGAGCAAAGATTAATTGCGTGAAAACAAAAATGATGAAGCTGATGGATATAACAAGCTAACAATGTTTAGAGCAACAGTGACAATTTCAAAAACAGAATAATTTTTCAAATTTCTAATCACAGTTTAACCATGAGAAAGATACAAGCATGAGTTTCTCCAAGTTTCACATAATGGTCTGAGATAAGACACAATGGTATGGCTGCCTGTCTTGATGGGCTACAATCTTCCTTTAACTGATCAATTAAATGTTCAGTATCCAGTTGAAATGAATGAGTATTACTTGTAACTGAAGTCTCTGTCCAAGCTCTCTTTATCTGAAGATCAGCAATACTGCTGTCGTCTTCACTGAATGAGACAGAAGGAAAATCATCTTTCTCAGAAGAGTTGACACTGACTCTTTCAGACAGTTTAGCCACTGTCTCCCCCAAGCCTCCACTATATATCTGATCTGTAGTTGGTAAAAGTTCATGTGTCCTTTTATTATTTTCCACTGACATTGCTGCAATTCTGTCTCTTTCCATAATAATTGGCTCTCCTTTCGATACCTCTGTTTTATTCTTAGGATGGATGGGACTGACAGCCTGACTTGGTAGAACTCCATGATTGTGATGGGGTGCAAATGTTTCCCTTGCCACTGCTGATTCCTCGGTTAGGGCCCTTACTATCTGTGACATTTCTTGACTGATGAGCAACACACAACGGCCCTGTGATCTAAGAGCTCTGAGGAAAGAATATTAACTGTTAGACCAATTGATAACATTTTCTTCTTATTATGAATGTAGCTTTTCAGTCCTAAGAAAATAGAATTATCTCCGCTTTAAGTGACTGTCTAGATTGGAGAAGAATGTTTGTGGGAAGAGATTTGAAAATTTCACCTGGACAGTAGCATCTCTATCTACTCTTCATGTGATTTTTAACTGCGAAGGGTTCTTAAATGTGCATAACACAGAATCTCCAAAATATGCTCACCCTTACCTGTGAAGGCTAGGTGTTGGGAATATCTACCCAAGAAGCAAAGGGATCGATGTCAATAAAAAAAGCAGGGTATAATCTTGAATAATTCCCATCCCTGAATAAGATACAAATTTTGAACCCATTACACATTTTTTTGCTGGGGAGCAGTCACCTAACCCCTCGATCACAGCAACCCTTTAACAGATAACAGATGAACTAGCATCAGTATTTAGTTGCAATGCCAGCCTGTTCATGTTGCATCAGCTCAAACTTAGAAAGATTAAATTTGTTGACCAGCCATTCAAAAGATCCTAACAGATGCACTCTGAAGACAAACTGAAGACTGCATACTTTAAAATTTTGCACTCTAACTTTTAACTGTTTCTCATGCATTGTTTTCTTTTGACATTTCATGGGTTTAAACCACAGCCACAATCATTATGTCATAGATACCTTTTATATCATAAAAACCTTTTCATCGACCATTTGTCGCCAAAAATGTCTAATGTTTTACAAGCAAGTTTAATGTCTGAATTTCACCTATTTCCGAAGTGGCCATCTGCTTTCATGATGAATCAAACATCAGTCATGAATTACAATTACTGTTATGATAGATGATTCCATTATTTCTGAAACATGATATCAAGCAGACTTTTTTCAATCATGAATGCTACAGATCATTGGAACATTATTATCTGAAATCAACCCCTAGTAACAACAGAAAGTAGAACCTGAAAAGACAGCTCAGAAAAAGAAAATGCTGGCTTTTTTTTTTTTTTTACCTGTAAATTTCTCTAAGAAACTGAGTGTAAAATAATTCTGGTGTAGTGGATAGGGCAAACTTCTGATTAAATGGGGCATCACACATGATCACATCAATGCTGCCATCACGATATGGCATATCTGAAGACGAAGAGACAGAGAGATGAAAACTTGAAAAATTGCTACAAATTGATCAAAGAGCTCTTGGACAAACTCTCATAAATTAAACTTTTCAACATGTTTTTTTTTTTCATGTACCTTACAACAATACTGAATTTGAAATCTGTTTTTTTTTTTTTGTTTTTTATATTAGGTGTCTTTGCATAATAGTCCCCCAGCCTTTATAAAAGTAACAGTGGTCTACTCCTTCAGGGAGATCAGAAGAAAACAGAAGGGGCACAGTATGGCTGTTTCTTGTCCTGAATTCAGTTAGGATCGAGAAACATGATAGATTCTGTCAACTTTAATGACATGTGAAGACTTTGAAAAACTTATGAAAATGCCTGATGAAAGTAAAGAAAGATAATCTATAAGACAGAATCATATTATTGAAGTTATCTAGCATGCTGGCCACAGAAGACCCAAATTAGTGTTTTCTACACCACTGGCCCTGTCATGGTTTTTTTCAGTAGGTGATCTTTAAAATTACATATGATTATAACAATTGTATACATGAAGTTGTATTTCGTCCATGAAGATATCATAGAACAAAATATGGATGAATTAATAATATGCAAACAATAAAAGATAAAGTTAAAGTTTACTCACTCAGTCCATCTGCCATTTGTAGTGCTATGTGATCACCAAAGCCAGACAAAGTGAGATTCTGTGAGGCAGATGCAAGCTGTCTGACAGAGTTGTCATTGCCTAAGTAAGTAACATGCTGGAAATAATAGATTTCCTTTCATAACAAAAGTTGATGAAACCTACAAGAAAATTCTATATAACTAAGTTATTGGCATGCTATCAGAACATCAACCAAATTCTCTTGTTTGACTGCTCATATTCCCTCTTAAATATAAATTTCTAAATTTGATAAAAATTTCCAAAACTGTTGATTTCGAATATCGATTTTCTTTTCTTTCATTACCTTAGATACATGGAGTAACACTGATGCTAAAAGATTTCATCATGAGAAAGCTTTTCTGGAGGTGAAATTTTCAATAAATCACTGCTCTGACACCTCTTCATTGAGTAAATGCACGTAAATGCATCACTGTAAATGAAAATTTTGGATATTACCAAAGATCAATGAAAACAACACAGCATTAAATACTGAAATAAATGTTTTTGATTGTGACACTCATGTTTGGTGAATTCAAATGTACTCAATTGAAAATTCTTCTGAAGGTTATACTAAGATAATGCAAATAAATTTGTGGCCACTCTCACACTTTCCTAACAATATAAAATAGTGACATCATTGAGTTCACAACTGTCTGGTCATTGAAACTGGGTAAGTAATCCATAAAAACAAAATCTTTTCAGTCAGTTTTAACCGTACCTATTTTATTCATGGACTTACCTGTGCTGTTGAGCTGGCTTCAATCAGAATGGTGCCTTTACCACACATGGGATCCAGCACAATGTCTCCTGGCTAGGATACAACAAAGCAGATGAAGATAAAATAGGCTGTCTATATTGATACTTGAAATTATGACATGAAGTTAAAGAGTATTTTTTTTAACTTCCCTATCTTTTCATTGCAATCCATGATAAATAACAGTGAGATCAAATAAAGCTTTACTTTAGTCTGAATTCAAAAATGCATATGGATCTCATTAAACAACAAACTGAACAATATTGCTGCAAATTACCAAGCATTCACAAAGTAAAATTACTGTATGAAAATCAAGAGCTTTCTGCTGCCTTCAGAGAATGCTAGTATAAATATTACCAATGCCACTTATGCAACTGTCGGTAATGTCTGTGAACAAAGTGTCTACATACCTGAATTTTGGCCAGTTGACACATGATCCAAGCTATAGGAGCACGCAGACCAGAATCAACAAGATACTCTCTCTGCGATAGAGGGTATCTGAGGAATCAGCAAACTCAAGATAACACCAGAATATGGCAAACAATATATTTTTAGCCACACAAACTCACAAGCATTGTAATATCACAGTAGATCTAAATTTCTATGTCCATTTTTATCTTCTCATTTCTGTCACAGCAAACAACTTCAATGTCAGTTTTAGCAGAAGTCGACTATTTTATGCATCTACCCAAATAAATACTGCTTATTTTATTTTTTTCAAAAGTTGTCTCTCTAACTGAACTGAATTTTGTGTGTTCAATTCACTCATAGTTAAAAAAAAAAAAAAAAATAGGCTACAACAGCACAGGAATTGTCAATACAAAAATTTTAAAAGAGACCTGCTAAATATGGCAGAATAACAAATGTGATTGCACATACAGTCGGAACCATTTATAACAGGACCGCTTATAACAGGAAATCGCTTATAACATGAGCATCGCCAATGCCCATGTCCATTCCTTCTTTGGCATTAGTAAAATATTATCTCATACAGCAGTAGTCCGTGACAGTCGAATCCCTTATAACAGGATATTTGTACCGCTAAGCGCACACAATATAGCCCACCTGT
>JBCAUA010057229.1:0-11434 GCA_038406235.1 Peronia verruculata
AAAATAAAAAGCAAAGTGTGATTTTTCCTATCCTTCTTTTCCCCCCCCCCCCCCCCGACCCCGTTATTCGAACCTGCAGCATATTATCATCGAGGGACAAACGCCTGATTTCTCGGCAAGACCACCACTTACAGTTCAAAGACCACGAAGACTATACGTATCCAGATTAGCAAACTCAACATGGAGACATTAATTAACCCTGAAAGTGTCAAGAAAATCCGCTAGAATGTCAGGAATTCTATATAAGAAACAACTTCATGTTAAGCACATGATAGTTCTCTGCTTTCTGGATGTGTGATATCGGCACCACCAGACTCTGTCTGCTACTGAGTACTATCCTGTCGCAAAACCTCTACTTATAGGTAAACAGCCTTCTGCCTTGTAGGTGTCTTGGGAAAGACAAAGGCTATAGGGGAAAACTCGGAGTGGAGCCCCCAAGACGGTTGATCGGTTCTTCCCTACCTTCCGGCAACTCCTGCAGCTGGTACCAAACTGTATTGGTTCATCCTCTCTTTTGGAAGATATCAGCAAGGCCGGGAGGTCTTACTTGACGTCCGGGTAGCCGAAGTTCTCCATATACCCCCGCCCAGGCTCGTAGCGCACTGGAGAGGACACCTCAACGTCGTCGCAAGACTTCGGCAAATCACGGGAAGTAGCAGTTCATTCCGATTGGCGTAGGAAATGTTTAGGGCTATACTATCGTCTCTTGAGACCAACGGATGCCGACGACGGATATCGGCACCATGTTCCTCCACGGTGTCCAGTGCAGATAGAGGAAAACCGCAGTGCAAAGTATGATAAGGAAATATTTGACCAGATTGAACCTACTTACCTTGTTGAGTTGTTGAGTGGCTTGACTGGTGAGCCTGGTAAGTAAAAGATAGCACGTGAAAGGCCAGACGGTCGCCGTGAGTTTGAGGCTTCAGACAGAAAGATCCAGAGGTTTTATGCCGTCTGTACAGGTGACATTCGCACCTGACGCGACACCTGTCCGCCTCCATTGCTCACCTTCTGTGGTTTTTCAGGGAAATAAGATAGTCTGGTTGTCAAAGATGCAAGCAACAATCGGTATGGCGATACTCATTAAGTAATAGGATTACTACACCTTGCGTTTTTTTAAACTAGATATTGATCACTTGATTTGCAATGAAAGAAAATATTGTTCCAAAGATACTTTTTTCAACCATTTCTCATCACCATCATCGTCTTCACATCTGCATTGTTATGTTCATCATTTTATAGAAATGTTTTACAAAGTCACACTGTCTACCGACAACTAACTTAAAACACTTAAAGAAACAAATCACAATCTTAAGAATTCGATGTGTATTAAAATAGAAAAAATAAAAAGGGAAAAAGAAAATATAAGAATAGCAAGGGAGGGAGAAGAGAAGAGAAGAGAAGAGAGGAGAAGAGAAGAGAAGAGAAGAGAAGAGAAGAGAAGAGAAGAGAGAGAGAGAGAGAGAGTGAGAGAGAGAGAGAGAGAGAAAAAGAGGCGGTCTCGAGAGGGAAATCCATGCCTTTTTTATGACAAGACAGAAGATAGGAGATGGCTATAATGAGTCTAAAATTTCAGTAAGGTTTCCATATTATGTCGTCACAGGTGATATGAAGTAATATTCAAGAATATTATCCTTAACATCGAGGGGTGGAAATTGATATTATCGTGGGTTGAAAAGCATAATTTTGTGTCTGCCAATAACTTATCCAATATGAAACTTTCCTTCTGGTACAAGCAATTATTCCGCCTCTTTTTTTTTTTTATATACGGTATTGTCAATGAAAATGTCAAATTAAATTGTACTGATTAGCTGGATCAAGATGTTTTGAAGCATAAGTTTCACTGTTCAATTATATATATATACTTTTTTTTAAATTAAAAAAAAAAAAGTAAAGAAGAATATGCAGTTTTATTTCTGCCATTCAATTAGCGATGTGCTTCTGATACTGAACCAAGTTTTGTTGTTGTTCTTTTTTTTTTTTTTAAAAGTTATGCATTCTGCCATTATGACATGGCTACCCTCGGCTACATTTTACCCTCACTGTCCCAGAAAAATACTAAAGATACAAATAGAAATATGTCTGAAGTCTATCTGCATTGATTTCAAAACACAACTAATGAAATTAAACACACAAAACACACAAATAAACACACACAAAAAACGAACAAACAAAAGCCCCATAGAAGCAAACAGACAAAAAACAGCAACAACAGGAACTACAGGCAACAAACAACAACAGCACCACCACCACCACCAACAACAACAACAATGGAGAAAAGAGGGAAAAGAGATCAAATTTTTTGTTCACAATTGGATGTGATCTCTTAGAACCATTTTATTTTGCTCTCCCTATCTGAACATCATCTCAGGGATTTCCTCTCTAACTGCTCTCTGGGCTGAACTTGGCGCAACGGCATGACCAGGAACTGGGACGCCGCTCCCTGACGGAAGGGGATCCACGCGATACATGACAATCATTCACACACATACGCTTTTTTTTGTGTTCTTTTGTTTACAGGATGATAGAAATAGTGGCTTTTTGATATCGTCACACAGGATAATTCATTTAATCCCTTTCCTTTAATCATCTTGTCATCCCCCCTCCCTTTTCATTTTTTTTTCTCGCAACGCTGTGTCGACATAGAAATTCACATGTGGTTGAAATGCGGAAAGAGAATGTAACACAATCCCAGTTGTAATGTATGATTCAGTCACGCATTTGATCAGATGTCCAATAACTGCAGATAAAAAACGTAATTGAGAAGTAAAGTAAATCACAATCAGGTATTAGACCGCCAACATAAACCGGGGATTAGCTTTCGAGAGAGAGAGAGAGAGAGAGAGAGAGAGAGAGAGAGAGGGAGAGAGAGAGAGGGAGAGAGGGAGAGAGAGAGGGAGAGAGAGAGAGGGGAGAAAGACAGAGGCAAACAGACAGACAGACAGACAGACAAACAGGCAGACAGAAAAAGAATGGCAGAGACAATACGTTATGTTCTATATACGCCTTTCAAGCTCTTGACTATATACGTCTTTCAAGCTCCTGATGGAGGTTATCTCTGGCAGAGACAGACCCAGAGAGAAAGGGAGCTAGAGACAGAGAGAGTCTCCGTGACTCCAATACGGTAACTATGAAAAAGACGAAGAAGAAATAAGGTAGGAGAAGAAGAAGAGGAGGAAGACGATGATGGTGAAGAATGAGAGGAACATGATTGTAAGAACAATTTTAGCAGTTTCATGGCTTTATTCAATTTCAAAGATATCGAGTTCCTCAGATTGTAGAGTGTTTCTTTGTATAAAGTTAGTTGTAGACAGACAACTCGTCTTAAATCTTAAGAACATTTTAATCTAATGATCATTTGATGGTGAAACAGAGGAAGACGATTATGCTGATAAAACAATTATGCTGATAAAGAAAAAGAGAATGATGATGACAACGATGATGATGATGAGATGCAAGACAAAGAAGAAGAAGACTACATCTGGCTGTAGGACAGTGGCCATATTAATCATTAAAAAAAAAAGTTTTAACTCTTAAACTTATCTATGCACATACACACTCAAAAACACCAAGGTCATACATTTCCACATGAAATTCATGAACCCAACAAACGTTGTGCTATAAATATATTTTTTCATTATTATTTGGCCACAGTATCTTGACCTGAGTGGCTGCAAAATTAATGTAGAACGAACAAGCCGCGCGATGTTACGCCTAGTGCTAGACAGCAGTCAAAGTTTGGATGACGCATCGTTATTGTTGCTATGTATGTGTTGAGTTTTTGAACCATTGCCTAGCACGTAGACACTTCAAGAGACTATGCTTATCAGAGATCTAGATTTAGTCATGAGAACACCACAGGAATAAAATGGGATTAGCTAGTCAACCGAAGTACAGCACCAGTGCAGAAAGTACCTCTTTGTAGGCAGTAGCAAAAGTGGTAAATTCTATCTTCAAGAAGGCAGGACCAATCAGGGAATTATGGCTGCAACGAGTTGGTTTGTTTGTTTGTGTTGGGTTTAACGACACGTCAGAACGATTTAAGATATACCGTGTCAAAAAACGGTAAGATATGTTTACAGGCCAAGAAGAAGAGAAGAAAGAAAGCGAACAGAAGACAGGAGAAAGGAGAGAGAGGGAAGAGATGTCTCCCTTGGAATGTCGAGGATGGCACTCCATGGAGACATCCTATCGGTGCCGGGCTTATACCGCATGCAGAGGTGGGAGCAGAGAACCTACTTATAAACCCCGGGCCCATCAGGGGGGGGGGGGGGGGGTGCTGCAACTAATTAGTAAATCATGAAACTTTCCAAAAGATATACAGCATTAAATTCTTCAGTCCACATGTTTATGCTGTACAACAGAGATTGTTGATCAAACAGGTGTCATGTTGTCATCTACCGAGACTCTAATCTCATATGAAATGAAATTTAATGCCCTTCTTTCTGCATAACTGCACAAATGTATCAGTAACTAAATGCACACTGTATATAATGATGACTGTTCAACCCTTTGAAATTTGTTTTATCTTTCAACACAGAAAGATCCCAGGATAATATTACTTCAGATTCATAACTGGATTTCACAAACTACATTAAACTATACTTAAGAACTCCAATTTATTCTCTACTAATGTCCTGGCTTATTTCGTGATATAGAATTTCAATGATTTCCTTGCCTTAACTATTGTAAACATAACGTATCTTTATATCATAATTGTATCATAATATGCTGCTGTGGGTCTATAAAGGAAAAAAAAAATGTATTGTGTGAACGATTAGAGCTAGAAACTACGCTAGTAAGAAAGTGAAGGACTTCTGCTTTACAAAGATGGAAACAGAATACAGTGTAATTCATAACATAGTAATATTTACAGGGCACACTCTACAAAATCATGATTGCTTGACTTTACAAAAAAAAAAAAAAACAAATCTTAGAATTTTCTGAAAGATTTGAAAAGGCAAAAACTTTTGAAGAATACTATGAATACAAATACTAAGAAAGTAAGACTTTTGTCTGTACCACTTGTGGAAATAAGACAGTTACTATCGCTTTTAAAAAAACAACTTTTCTTTCTTTCTTTCTTTCTTTCTTTCTTTTTCTTTCTTTCTTTCTTTCTTTCTTTCTTTCTTTCTTTCTTTCTGTTTCTTTCTTTCTTTCTTTCTTTCTTCTCATAGATTCTTTCTTTTTTCTTTCTTTCTTTCTTTCTTTCTTTCTTTCTTTCTTTCGGTCTCTCATTTTTTTCTCGACCTCTTTAGAAATCATGATCTAATTCGCAGCCTGACTTTTTTTAAAAGTGTGTATACATGGAGAACCATAGTGTGTGTGTGTGTGTGTGTACGTGTGTGTGTGTGTGTGTGCGTGCGTATGTTACATGTGTGTAAGTATGCAAAATGCGTATTAGTACATAATCTTATATAAATGCAGATAAGATGGTTTATGCTCCTGAGACAGCAAAGTCAATCAGTTATTCCCACAATAAGAAACAACCAATGATGAGAAGTTGATAAGACGGGAAAAGGATGGAGGAAAAAATGTCACGAAACTGTACATACAAAGTCGATCATTAACTCTAAAAATGTCGGCTGAAACAAGCAGAATGTATTTCTTTTTTCATTTCTCTAAGAATATTGATCGATTTTTGCTCAAGAAGCGACATGTCAGATTTACAATGCATTACTCCAGGATGATCGACTAAATCAGACTTATGCCAAAAATGCAACTGAAGTGTTATAGTATTCTTAAACATATACTGTCACTGAAGAAGAAATACGTTAACAGACAGTTCATATTCGACCATGCAAAAACCTGGAAATCCCAGCCTGAGTGTTTGTACCCCTCTGCTAAAAATGAAACACTCACTGATGTTTGTTATCGCTCGACCACGAGATCCCAGAGCAGATATGAACAGTTTAGAGTGTTTATGCCCCCCAGTCTGTGGTGCCCCCCTACTAAAACTAGACCTGGATCTCCAGCCGTTCCCTTTGTCGAACAAATCTATTGTGCACAAAATTCAATTGAATCTTAATGGCTTAAAAAGACAGAAAAAAAAAACAAACCTGCGCAACGATCTCTTATTATTTCAATGTTGCTGAAAAAAAGTAGAGCAACAAGTACAAACATTAAGTGAATAGCTTATCTAGTTATTGTACTGTAGATGATTTTGAATAGTCCTGCAAATGTAAAGTATAATAAGCGAGTCTCTGACCAGATAATCCCTACCCCCCCCCCCTCCTTCCTCTCCCCTCGGACACTTTGTGGGTTAAAGAACAAAAATTAAGCTTCATTGATAAGAAGACAAAAACAAAATGAAAACAACAGTAGAGATCGCGACTAAGATGAAACACAAATGGAGACCAAAGAGGATGAACCACATAAATGTCCAACATTTACATGGAGGAAAAAAATGCAATTTTATTTTGTAAAGCTTTCTGTGTTTTTAGTTTGCTAAATTTCACTGTCTTGAAATTAAGGAGATGTCTATGAAATAATGGCAAAACTAATGACATGTGGGCATTTTCTTTTCCAAAGAAAACCAACCAGGTCTAAAAACCTAAAATTACTTACAATTATTAATTTCTTCAGCTTTGTCAGTTTGACGGCTTTGTAATAGTTCACTTCAACATTTAGAACATAATCTTTCAAGCTGCAGAGATATAATAATATCAGAAAGCAGTCTTACATACGGCTATGTTCGGAAATGTCTTTAATATTGAGAAACTGGCTTTTTGTATCTGTCTCCAATGAAATAAATCCTTGGAGGTAAATAGTGTATATATATTTATATATATATATAAAGAGAGAATTCGGGCTAGCTTTGAAAAGAAAAATAACCCAGAGCTCATTTCTTGTTGTTCTTTCTTTCTTTCTTTCTATCTTTCTTTCTTTCTATCTTTCTTTCTTCTTTCTATCTTTCTATCTTTCTTTCTTTCTTTCTTTCTTTCTTTCTTTCTTTCTTTATTAATTCATTGTGTCCTTGTTGCTGCTAGTATCACCTACTCTAATATCTCTGGCCGATGGCGGGATTCACTGTGTAATTCATCCTTTATGACTGTTCTCCTAAGGAGAAATTCTCTATAGCAGCTTACATTGTGCAGACTTCCACGTTTTCATGAAGTATGTTTTTTTTGTTTGTTCCCTAATACTAGTTTAGAATGGCAAGTTTCACTTCCTGTCTTTTCTAGATGTATAAGTAAGTAAAGATGCTCACAAGCAGTATTTCTCTCTTATAGCATTTGAAGACAATCTTTCTCAAAGAGCCTGAATAATTAACTCTTTCGAGCTGCCCTATAGGAACACTTGATACTTGATACTAAAGTTAAAAGAGAGAGCAGTTCAGGTGCAAAAATGGCAACAAATTGGACTTCCGACTTCAATGGGAGATCGTTGTGCTCAGTCCTATTACTTCCTTTTACTAGACAAAAGAGGGATTGAACAAGCAGTGTAAAGAGGACACAAAAAAAAAAATCACTTTTGCGCCTTTTGCATGAAACACATACCATGAAAAATTCCCCCCAAAATGTGATGTAAAGAAAATGTTTCCTTCTGATTGAGATATTTTTTTTCAAAGTTTTTGGTGCTCAGTCTTTGGAATGACTTGAAGTAAAAATATTTTTTCCCTCTTTGCACTTCTTGCTCAACACCCCTCGTATCTAGCAAAGGGAAGTAAGAGACTGGTCAAAATGATTTCCCCTTACACGAGTCCCTCTTTGGGAAAGGTCAGATAATCTGCGAAACGATCTCCCTTTGTGCATCGAGAGCCATGTCTCTTTAAAAGCATGTATATGTCATTGTATATACATAAAATGCAAAACTATCTCTTGCAAGAGTGGCACCGAGATAATGACTCATTCCATTTGTCGCCAGTGACACGAGCTCTTATCAACTGGTTTTGTTTTAGGAAAATGTTAGGTCAACCTTTAAAATGAAAACTAGTTCCAACCCATTCCGGTCCTAAACTTATCTGACCTTAAATGCGAAAAAAAGTAAAAAGAAGTCACTGTTTCATGGTGCATATTTGCATACTATGTTGTACATAGAGACATAAAAATATAAACATGCCCTCCGGTGATTTGTCTCCTTGAGAGCTTTGATTAATTATGTAATAGGAAGAGGGCATTTCAAGTTTTTCAGCTGCACCAAGGTGGGTTTGGTAACTGTTTTGGTTCCAGAGATATATGCTGCTAGGGATGCTACAAAGAGTTATTTCTCGATAATTATATATTTGGGGCCTTTTCCACCGACACAGAGATATCAAGAAATAGTTAGATGTGTATAATATCATTAATAACAGGAGCCCTTGTCGGCCAGGTGGTTGGCTTTGAGGTCTCTGCTCGTTTCAGAGATATATAAAGTAAAAAAGTAAAAGTACCATCCCTTGACCCCCAATAAGGGAAATTGGTTTGGCCATTTCAGACCGAGTCGTCGCAGTTCAGCGCCACTGTACTTCCCCCGATATACATCAAGTATCCGTTTTACAGATGGATGGGCTGAGGAAAATTGTGTGTTAAGTATATTTCCTAAGTATACAGCCTGAAACCGTTACGATTCGAACCACCGACCTCTGATTCCAAAGGCCGTAGCACAAATCACTGAGCTAATCCGCCACACACCACATATTATATGCCACCAAAGATGCGCAAACAAAGGTATTTTCCCTGTATATTTTATGAATTTTTTAATATTCTATTTCATGACTATTCTTACACAGTGACACTTAGAAACCGGCACACACTATCTAGTTCCCGTAAGGCGAGTCTTGGTGATGCCATTGTGATATCTCATCTTTTCCACTTTTAGAGAAGGTGATTATAAATCGCTGTTTCCCGATATATTTTCAAAGACTATCTTATAAACAAAGACACGTCTCGTCAGTCCTTGCACATAAATAGAAATCTTTATGGAAACAATTCAGGAATTTATCTGACACTTTTAGGGTTACAGAAAAACAATTTTAAAAAGATGATACTAAGTCAGGAACTGGCACGCAGATAACACGTTTCCATCTGTACTTCTGCATAAACTGTTACAGTGACATATCATATTTTATAGCTATAGCTTGGACCTATACACAGACCAAAAGATTAGAAAATTTTTCATGATGCAAGCTAGTTTTCTTTCCTTCGTTTTTTTACTCATCCTCAATTAACTCATTTGTTGCCGGGACACCCATAACTTGATCAGTCTTTCTACTGTATGTAAGAACATCGTAATATGTCTCGCAGCCAGTGAAAACGAATGGAATGTCGACTTTTCACCATGCGGGGTTTTTTGGTATCATGTGAAAGCTTATTTCATATCCTTTCAGGAGGTGAAAAAAAAAAAATATAAAAAATTCTGAACTAGCTTTATTCTAGCCAGAGAAATTGTGGTCCCAGCAATGACCCAAATTCCGACAAAATTGACTTGAAATGAACGATCGAACGCATACATCTATATAATTATCTACCTCACGAAACCTCAATTTTAATAAAGGAGTATTTATAAATGGAGTTTGGAGACCGATACTGATTTGTTCAGAAATGAATGTACGTTCGATTTCTGAAAAAAAAAAATAAAAATCTATATCTCCCCCCCCCCCCCCCCCCAATCACATTCAAAGCCCGATTTCTCGATTATAGCGCAGTGACATACGCCTCATTTCGAATGGCTGCCAGACATATAATATTTACAATGAAAGAGATTCTTGTAGATGGTTCGTGGACAGATGACTCGAAGGGCTGAGAAGGTCATAATTAAATTCAAACAAACGAAAAGTTCCACTGGAGTGTTCGTAGTCATTTGTAAATTTACAGGATAAGAACCCTTGGTAAGCAAAGCGTTAAGACTGAGAGAGCTGGGAGGGGCGTGAGAAATATAAAATATGACATAAATCGTCATTTATATCTACTTGGTGTGTCTCTGATCTTCGCTTCTCTTCTGAGTAAGTACGTTTAAGTTGTTAATGTCCATGCATTTCTTGAACTGTTGACTACCTCTGATCCTCATACTAAATCACAATAGTTTGATAAAATGCCATTTTCAACACATTTAAATATTTTCTCACTTATATAAATATTTTAATTTTCCACAGTATCGAAACACAGACTATTTTCTATTGTTTTCACCTTTTTTCAAAACTGGGTTTTTATTTACCTTGCCTTGCCTTACCTTGATCCCTTAGACGTTAGTCCGTATGGGACACCTCTGTAGTCTGCACAACAAGTCTTCTCCATCTATCCCGGCTCTCTGCCCTTCTCAAGATGTCTTCCAATTCTAGGCCTGTCCATTCAGTGAAGTTGTTTTCCCATCTCTTTTTCTGTCGACCACAGTGAGTTTAAAAATAAATCTCATAATGAAATCGTTATTTTTCATTTACCGTGCAGTGTAAAGGCGTGTTGCCATCAGTAAGTTACACTGTAGTAAAGTGATGCCATTCTCAACCTGTAATAGAATTAAGGTTCTCCTATCTGTCATTTTGTTTGCCTGTTTGTCTGTCAGCATGAACAACAAAGACACCCTCATTATCATGTTCATTCCAGCATTCTGTACTGACGGACATTAAAAACCAACACTTGATATATAGAATCATTTTCAAATGTTGCGTTTTTAATGGTCCATTAGTATATGTGAGTTAGCGAGTCTCCCAGATTTGCGGCAGAATTCAGGGCAGGCTGTCAGACTGCTTGGCTGTGTTTGTGTTTGTCTGTCAGTGTGTGTATTTGTCTGGCCGTTCATCTGCTGTTTTGTCTGTTTGTATTTATGTCTGTATGTCTGTCTCTTTGGCAGTCACTTAAATGTCCCTCTTTTTGCATAATTGTCAGTGTCTCTGTCCGACTCTTCACCTGTCTGTTTATCTGTCTGACACTTTTTCTATTTGCATACTTGTTTTTGGTCAGCTAAAAATACAAAGTCTGCTTAACTAAGTGATAGTTCATTGAAGGGAATGCTGTGGCCGAGAAATGAGACGTTCGCCTCAACATGACAGCGTGAGAGTGTCGAGGGTTCGAATTCTGTGAGGGATAGGAATGATTGAACCCTGCTTTTTTTTTTTTCGGTGACTCAGTGACCACTAGTTTCTAAATTCCAAGTTTGTAAATCTTGTGATCATTATGTCAAAGTAGGCTGGGACTTAAAGCCCATATAATTCAACTCTCATGCTAAAAGAGTGTGTACTGTTTTATAACAATAATAACAAATTCTCTGTTTGGCTATCAGAGTGTCTGAACCACTCAACAGACTTTTTCCTTCATTTCCCATTGCAATATTATGGTTTCATCTTTTCCCGTTTTTTATTGAATAACTTTTACATTCAAAGTTGAACATAATAATAATAATAATAATAATAATTGCAAGCGCCCCAGTCCTCCGATTCTGTCTCTGTTTACAAAACCTTTTAAAGCTAGCTAGCTAGCTAGCTAGCTAGATAGAGAGATAGATAGATAGATAGCTAGAT
>JBCAUA010057240.1:0-11433 GCA_038406235.1 Peronia verruculata
CTCTTTCAGTCTGACAGTCGACAAAGTGATCTGATGAACTCACGGAGACACAGGATGGTTTGATATAGAATGACCTGTGCTTAAATAGATGTAATCGTCTTGCTAATTAAGCTATCTGTTGCGTTTTAATGGATCGTTAATTGTGGTAATTTGTGAATATCGGGGAAATTGAGATTGAATTTTAATAATTGGATCTGGGGATTTGATTGTTTGGGAGAACACGCTTCTGTACCAGTTGTTGAAATGAGGGTGAGTGACGGAGAAAAGGTGAACACAATAATTAAGTTACGAAAAAAAAAAAAAAAACCCTCGCAAAATCGTTCGCGCTATAACTCATTCTTTGCCTGTTTATGTCGTGATTAGCTCGAGGGTGGGGTCGGTGTGGAAAATTAATGAGCTAGGTCTGAGTAACGGAACCTACCACACAACTGTGACTCATTCTACTACGTAGATACAACTTAACTGAAAGGGCAAACTGGCACATTGGAGGGGAAAAATTGTACAAAACTCTGGCCAAGGCACCAGATGGTTCTGTTGTTCCGCCAGTGCTAACGACCTATTCTCTTTTTAAAAAGATGCAAATTTCTGGATTGCATTTATCTGTTGTGCGTGTTCGTGTGCATGTGTGTACTAATCAATTTGCTAAATCTGGTCTGGGTTTTGGTCGGTCAGTCTTGGAATTTTGCCAGAGATGCGAGGAAATTCCGGAATTAATTAACTCTGACGAGGAGGCTGCTTTATTTGGGATTCCATTGCTTTTGTAACAGAAACAATAGTACCGACATTTATGAGTATAGCGTATATTAAAGTGCATCATAAAGATTGTCTAAGAAAGTAAATTCATGGAAATACAAAAAATGCGGCTTGTCGTATGGTTTCCTACATGGTCACTGTTTATTTAATCATGATGGGATGATAGATCTAATTTTGTAAGTAGAGACCTCAGTGACGTAATAATTATAAATTGATTTGTGACCTCTTTCTTGCAATCACATCGACATGCCAGACGTGGACTAATCAAATAAATATCTATCGGTCAATTGTTACATGAACATCTCTTTCTACTCACATAAAGTGAAAAAAAAAAAGGTCTAAGGCCTTATTCTAAAAATGCGATAATAATTGAATAATAAATTCACAGTGGTATTTGATCAGAATTGTACGTTGATAGAAATGGGGGTAGGGGGCTAAAGTGATGAATTTGTAGCCTGCAGCACATGTTCAGTTTAATTTCTACTCAGTTCAGACTGTTTATTGACCATTGCTCATGCCTATTAGAATGGACACACCCCTAGGCCTATCCAGTTTCTAATACAATCTCTGTCTTCAAAACATTTACTCAAAAAGCATATAATTATGAGGACATGATTGTCTTCTCTCTTCCCCTTGTGAGAAATTTATGTATTTTCGAATATTAGAATACTGACATGCATAGAGACGTACAACATGAGGAAAAGACACGAACAGCTTCTGCTATCTCTTTGTTATTATATCATAGCATGGGCTGTGTAACGAGGGCAGCTTTGTCTGTGTGCCACTCTTGTAGGAACAGTTGATTTCAGTTCAGCCTGGTTAAAATTCTCGTCTCTAGGGCAAAAAATGTCAAGGAAGCCAATTATGATAAGATTAAAAATGCTTCTGACAGATTGTTCAAGGCAATGTTTGCCAGGGTCTTAAGGCTTTTCTCAACGTGGAGACTTGTCAATGATAGACCTTGGAATTTTTTCCTGGGCGAGCATAATGATCTTCTAACAATCAGCACAAGAGTTATCACATTGTCTGGGAAGATTCACTGTTTGCCCTTATTCTCGACATGCCACTCCTGTTGTTACACGGCTTATACTTCCTACCTAGCGCTGTATCTTGTCCTACGACGTTTCTGTCTGGATGACCCATAATTAGATTATCAATCGTCAATTTCTGTCCGATAATGGAAGAGATAGATCGGACAAGTAACATAGAGAATTTTTCTTTACAATACTGAATGAATGCAAAGACAGCCGATTGTTCATTGTAGAGCTGAGGAATAAGGGGATCTTTTGACATCCAGTAGCTTGGCCACTGCTTTTTGACCAGTGAGAATACTGGGTCCTCAGATTGTGTCCCCCTGGATTCGACACTGTTAGAGCAGTAAGATTCACAACTGGGATCTTTAAAGAAAACAGTAGACTACAAAGGTCACAACTCTAGAAGAAAAAAAAAAAAAAAAGCACGAAGACATATTCGATAAATGTCTCAAATATTAGCTGAAACACAAGTGATAAATACATTTATGTATGTATGTATGTATGTATGTATGTATGTATGTATGTATGTATGTATGTATGTATGCATGTATGTGGATGTGTGTTGTGTGAGTGTGATATGTGTTTCAATATGTAGGTATAGAGATATATAAGTATGCATATGGATTTGGTTAATGTATCTTTGTGTTGTATGTAAATACATTTTTTTTATATAAACAAAAAATAAATGACTAAGAAAATAATAGATGAATGAATAAATAAATTCAGAGCTAAAGAAGACAAAAAAAGATATACCAAAGCCCTGCCGACGTCTGCCCTCAGAGAGTTGGATCAAAAGAGCACACAAGAAGATACCGGCAAACAGGACAACTCTCATGGTTGGTCTTCAGAAATCTTCCCGTCACTGTGAATGTCTGATTCTCTCTTTCAGTCTGACAGTCGACAAAGTGATCTGATGAACTCACGGAGACACAGGATGGTTTGATATAGAATGACCTGGGCTTAAATAGATGTAATCGTCTTATTAATATTAATAGTAAGGAAGTGTATTCGGAGTCGATCTGTCGACAACGAACGCAGTGTATTTTCGGAGTCGACCGGTCGACCACGAAAGCATCGCGCATTCGCAATCGACCTGTCTGCTATCAATGCATCGCGTATTCGCTGTCAACTGGTCGACATACTATGAAGTGTGAAAGAAGGAGTGCATCGCACATCCACAGTCCACCTATGGACTGACTGTTGCACTCTGCGTACGTCTGTTAAGTTAAATGCAGGCCTAGTTAGAAGACAAAGCTTACGTGTCTCATTGTGTCAAATTGGCGGATTCGCCCAAACTAGGCTAGATCTAAAGATCTATGTCCGTGCATTACAACCGAAATAATTTAGAGCATTTCGATCTTTAATTGTCCGTTCTACAAGATGCCTGAACAAATGAGCCTCAAAATGATGAAACAAATCTGAGAATACTAAAACCACCTAATATGTATGATAAGCACCAAAAATCGCAACTAATGTTAAGTGAACCGTGCATCATGGAGTCTATATCAGCACCCCATTCTGCCCCTGACACCGCCTTCAGTATGTTTGTTCGACAAAGTAAAAACCTGGAAATCCCAGCCGGAGTGTTTGTACCACTCTGCTAAAAATAGAACAATCACTGATGTTTGTTACCGCTCCACGACGAGAAGAATCGTCACAGGTCCCGTGCATGGTTATCTGTTTTTCTATGTCAATGACAGTGAGCAGTTTGGAGTGTTTGCACCCCCTCCCCCTCCCCCCAACTAAAATTAGAAGGTGATTCCCAGCCGTTCGCTTAGTCGGGTAAATTTATATTCGTCTCTGTCTCACAATGCTGTTGTCGTTGTTGTTCATGTTTGTGATGTTGTTGATGCTCTTGATGGGGTTGTTGTTGTTTTGTGTCCTGAAATATGGATTTTGCCCAAAAAATGCCATTTTGCGCTTTTGTTTTCTCTTAAAAGTACTGCCTTTTCCGAGTGTAAAAATAGTATAGAAAAATTACTAGTCAATTCTAACGTGTTTGAGCAATGGTCATTATTCGGTACACCTAGAATATTGTCAGTCAGGATTTGGCTCCACCTGCTGCTAAATGAGGCCGAAGATCATCGCGATTTGATTATATACAGGCAAAGGGTGCAAACAGCACTTGAATATCACCTCTCCTAGTAGTATCACGGGTTCCAATGCCAGGGATGGACACTGGATGACCACTAGGACGCGAGAAAATTGCTTATCATACAAATTATCAATGCAAGTATTCTAAAATGACTTTCCTCGTCCTATAAATAGCGCAATTTTGCTTTTCTTCTGCTACATATAGCTCAGTTGTCGACTATGTGTCATAGTAAAGATCAAAACACTCTTGGTTTGCGCTAAAAAATGATATGAGGGATACATAGAGGCCCCCAAGAGTCCGAAAGTGGTTGTTATAAAGATGGGGGGTTGGAATAAAATTCGATAAAAGATACGCCGAGAGAGTCAAAACACGGCAACAAGAGACCCAGAAGTCATGAAAAGAGGGCAAGCATGTAACACAAAAGGCTGTTCCGAGGCTGAAAGCCAAACAGAAAACTCTTCATGTCAATCTTTCGCTAAAACAACAACAACAAAAAATTAAACGCGTTTTTCTTAAAACCCTGTTTTTTTTTTTTTTTTCACAGTTTTTTTTTCTATCTCCTTTTTTTGTTTCCAAACCGATTGAAACGAAATTTGGTATGCATCATTGTCACCACAACACGTAAAAGCAACCAAAATATGCATTAAATACGGTGGGAAAGTATTAGAGAAAATTGGGTTTTCAGTTTGAAAAAATGGCGAAATTTGAATTTTTGCTACATGGCATTTTCAAAAATTTATAGAAAGTTTTGTATTGCATGGAAACAACTTAAAATCGGCAGCTTTTTAGAAATTATGTTAAACAATTTATTCACCAAGTTCTATGAAGTTTCGCTGAAATTTGGCGGAGGAGATAGATTTTAAAATCTGTCAATATAGGGACACCGAAATCCAAGATGGCACCCGTATGAAAAAGACGATTTTAATCACTGTTTTCCCCTTATATGAACATGCTGAATTTGATGGAACAGGTTAAAAGAACCTAACTCTAACAATAATAAAAAGATCACCACCAGGACGCCCCCCCCCCCCCGTAATGTTGGCGTTATTGATCATGATGCGGTTTTTATTGCTGTTGTTATTGATCTTTTTGATTACGCTGTTCTTGTTTTTCTTGATCTTGTTGCTAACTTGATGACGATGAGGAAGATGTTGTTGATGCTGTTATTGTTGTTGTTATTTTATATATATATATATTTTGTTTTGTTGTAGTTGATGACAATGTTTTTGCTCTTTTAATCATGATCGTGCTCTTTCAATGCTGATATTTTTCCTGCTGATGTTGTTGTTATTCATGCTTTAGTATTGTTGTTGAGGCTGGTATTGTTTACATCTTTCTTGCTGTTGTTGATGATGTTGTTGTTGTGCTGCTGTGATGCTGATGTGTTTGTTTTTGTAGTTGTTGTTATTGTTGCTGATGATGAATGTTAATGTTGTTCTTGGCAGTGACATTACTTTCAATGTTTTGGTTGATATTAATTTTGTTTGTGATGCTGTTGTTGTTGTTGATTTTAATACATGTTTTGTTGATATTAGTGCTGTTCTTAATGTTGATGATATTTGTGTTGTTGTTGTTGTTTGTTGTGTTGTTATTGTTGTTGTTATTGTTGTTGTTGTTGTTGTTGTTGTTGTTGTTGTTGTTGTTGTTGTTGTTGTTGTTAATGTTGTTGATGGTGTTGTTGTCGATAATGACTTTATTGTGCTAGCCCTGTCGTTGATGTCGAAGTTATGTTTGTTGTTTTTATTAATGTTTTTATTGTTCTTCATGGTGATATTCTGGTGTCGTTGTTATTGTTTTTGAATAGTTGTTGTCGCTGATGTTATTGTTGTTTTTGTGTTTGTTGTTCTTTTTGTTGTTTTACTGTTACTTTGTCCATTTTCTTTTTCACCTCCCTTCATCTCCCATCTGAGTTCTAGGCACTGTTTATCTTAGCCCCTGTGCAGTCGTCCTTGAGAAGATTTCATTCACGTGTTAGAAAAGTACGTTTTCTTACATCGTCAACATCTCTCCCTCTGTCACAATAGAAACATACAGACATTTCAAACTTCTAAGGCCAAAGGTAAATGAAAAGTCAGATGAATTTGGTCTCAATTTAATCACTTCTCTCAGTTGTTTGTTTTTTATCATAATATGAGCTGCATGAATAGGGCAACCTTATCTCGCTGGCCACTCGTGTCGAAACGTTTTATTTCAGTTTACTCTCGTCAAAGTTCTCGTTTCCCCGGCACACAATGTCAGCCTTACAGCATTTCGGATAGTGTTGTTCAGCGTAAGGAGTGTGGTCGAAATAACATCTTTGAGCATCCTCGCCACCCAGAGTCATGGTGTCACAGCTGCAGAGAATATCAGAACATAGAGGATCATAAACTGATGTAGAGAGGCCATCAAGTCACAAACACTGGCTGTTGATGTTAAAAAAATACGCTTTTTTTTTAAATCATGTAATATTCATTAAACTTGTGTGTCTTTTTCTCTTGAAAGTAATTGTAGTCCTGACAATATTTCTGTCTGACCCAACATCACATCGATCTGCCTCCGCATCCGTGAATGAAAATGAGTGGATTTGAGAACCAACATTTTTAGCTACTCTAATATACCAGCTGAAAGCAGAGACAGCTGTTTCTCCACTGTCAAAAATCTAAGGAATGAGGGACTTTAAGAAGGAGCTGACTCATTTGAGAGTCCACTAATGTCAACCAATGTGAACATTGTACCGAGACATCCGGGTACCAACCAGCTAAGACATGCGTCAGCACAAAGAAAGACCTAGGCAGCTTTGTAAGACGACAAACACCCACAGTCAAAAGACTGGCCAAGCTTAAATCATTTTAAGAAATGAGAATTGAACCTATTTGTGGGCAGCGTTCCAGTTCTGAAACATTATTGTGTGTGTGTGAGGGGGGGGGTGGTATCCAAATTCAAAGTATGCAATGTAAAAAATATTTCTAAAGTATCTGATGCAGTGGCCTAGGCTTACTGACAGAACTGACATTTGAGTAATTTGCCAAAGTTATATTTCCCTTCAACAGGGCGTCCTTGAGTATGGCAAGTGATGAATTGCATATCAGGATTATTCCAAGGTGAGTAAAACCCATGCCTTTCAAATTTGCTTTTTTTTTTTTCTTCATTTGAGCAGTTCATTTTATGTTTTGGATAGATAAATACATGTAGAGGTACTTGAAAGACTCTTGTTTCTGTACTCATATGATGGTAATAAAGTACTGTCCCAAAAGGGTGACGCTGATCACGTTTTCCGTCAGTATACATTTTACAACACGTTCTATACACGTCCATAACCCTCCTGGTGGAGATGATCTCGTAGCTGTAAACAGGGAAAGTTAATATTCTGTACTGACATTCTAACTTTTCCCCACTTTGGATTGTCATAGATCTCAGGGTCTAAATGTTCCAGAGTGTGTAAAGGATATTCTTGTTCTCCATTTGCTATATCTAAATATAAACTTAGTGCATGTAAGCCTAGATTCAGAATCAAATTATAAAACAAAGTTCCCATTTCCATCGTACACTCTCCAACCTAATGAACTTATTTTATTTTGAAAGTTGAATAATATCTTAATATAAATGATCTGTTTATTGTTCTGTCCTCCTCCCACCCTCACCCTGATCCTTCCCTTTCATTTCACAGAAAATTAAATTTCAATGGGGCATTGATGCGTCAGTTTTAAAATCAGAGACGGACTTTGAAGTTGCTGGGATTTACACAGAGTCACCTGCAGCAAATAAGGACACAAATGTTCACAGTGAAGGATGAAGATGGAATAGGGCTTCAATAAAAAGTATCCCAAAGAACAATTGAAAGCCAGTTCATTTATGACACTCAAAACCTATGCGGGCTGGGATGAAGATGTTCTTTAACCAGCGATGAGAAAGATGAAAGCAGTTTACGTGAATGCAGGTGATTCGATCTGAAAAGATTTATGGCAGTCATTTCCGTTACAGTAGGAATCTCTGCACAAAGAACAGCCTGCTCAAGATTCGTCCTATTATCTCAAGCCTGACGCAGTCGTACACCTTTAACACTGGTCTAAGACTCAGTGGCTCAGTGTGGATGCATGAATACTTCATTAAAAGGTGAGGTACAAGGCAAAGACGCTCAACGATGTTACAGCAATTACGTATCGTCGCAAAGTGGCATTTCAATATCCTTTAGGGGTATCCTATCCAAATTCAAGCCTATCAAGGAGTAGAACCATCAACACAAGACCAGAGCTTTTGATGGGAGGGCAATTCATAATAGATCTGATGAAGCAGCTGCAGAGAAGCCTCAATTTACCGATAACAGTTTCATTTTCAACGTTATTTCAAAAACTCAAATCCTTGGTGGTGAGCGTGGTTGGCACTTGACGACAAACAACCATTACAAAATGAATACTATCTCACTGATCACTAACAGATAGGGAAGAAACACAGGGGAGAAGTAGATTACAGGACTGATTTGGATTCCGGCATTGGTGTCATTCGATGGCACAAAACTAGAACGGTCCCTGTTGGTTCCACTTATTCTGGAGTGTCAGTCTTATAATGGTAAATAAAAACAAGTAGAGGGTTGGGGAGGGGGGGGGCCATGTATATCTCTATTCAGACCATGGGGAATTACAATCGTAACTTTTGATATGGGTCAAACTTAAGAAAAGACAACTAATTCTGATGAAGTACCAGGCTTTATCTTATCACACACTGGACGTGTTGAGGTGAACGAACAGTTCGTTTTAGAGCCACTGCATCATCGCTCTATTTTTTCTTCAAATTCATCATCACTGTATACGACATCACTGTATAGACATCACTGTATAGACATCACTGTATAAGACATGATTGCTGTCCATCTCCTCCTCCATTTCTTCCCCCACATATACATCTCAATTATTTACTAAATGCTTTTATAGATAATTTTTCCCTACTGTTTTGATGCAAATAATCTCGTGTTTCCTACGAAGACTTTATGCATGTTCTAGGTAAAAGGTGATGTTTCTTCCTTGTCTCTCCTTGAAATAGTTGTTTGTGTTTCCCCTGTAAAAAGACTGTGTCCTATATTGTGGTCAGTGTCCGGCTTTTGACATGCATTTCTGACCCTCGCCAAATATAATTTATTTCTCTTTGTATGAATTAGTAGTTCTCAGTCAGTGATTTGGGTGAAGCTGCACAACATATCACATGGACATCTATTTTTGAAGACTTGTTGCCCACTAAAGGATTGAATTTGTCAACTTAGACAATATTACTGGAATTTACCGGGCTTATTTCTGGCACCAGTTTTATCATAATGTCCGTTGGAGAAACGAACAGAGACAGACTAAGATAAATTCCATTAACAGGTGACCGCATTACAGGTGACAGATATCTGTACCATTGGATGTAGTATACGTTATAAATATGTGAAACAATGGATACTAGTACAAGTAATTGATGTCTGTAACATTAGCTGTTCTAAACGTGATAACTTTTTTTGTAAGAACGGATATTATAAACAAGGTAAATAGTAGCAATACATACCTGTAACATGAATAGCCACCTTCATAACAATCGCATTTCTCACAACCCTCGGAGTAAAAGGTTTCTCCGGGCTTAGCGTTGTTGGGACATTTCCCTGTGAACGATTGTAGTAAATATAATTGTGAAAAGATAACTCAACATGAGACATGGCCAACCCCAGGCCAATTTAGTATAACAACATATTGTCGTACTTTAATAATCTACTTCCCTTCCAAAGCAGTGATTATTTTAAAATATTTCTATTGCCCCAAAATCTATTACTTTTACAGTTTTCTGAACAAACGTACTAATTGATATATATATATATTGATATATATATATATTTCTTTTTTCTAGAATGTCAGTATCACAAATGAAATCCTCTTTTCTCTTCCCGTTTCCAGATTAAGGTCTCAATTTCCCTAATCAATAAGGCTAGCTTCATCAATATCCTTGGCTTAGCCCTTGACCGATTTAGTCATCACGTGGATTTTTAACCAGTGCACCACTAGCCTTCTTCATTTAAAACGATTGTGGGTTGACATCTAGGCAGTTTCCGATCATATTCCTTGCAATTGAACTAAATAAAAAACGACAACACCCAGTCTATCATAACAACACTAGGACAACATTAATAAGCACAGCAAGTATAATGATCAACTGCTGAGTAATTGATGGATGATGTCTTTGTTATCTACAGCTGATTGAGTGACCGTAGGCAAGTCGTTGCCTTCTCATTATTGGCGGGTTCTTCAAGTGTGGAAATCTGGTATTAAAAAAAAAAACTAGGAAACTTACCGATACGGTGAGAATAGGCGCCATGGGTGACTTGAACAGGAAGACCAAACAGGAAGATACCGGCAAACAGAATAACTTTCATGGTTGGTCTTCAAAACTTTTCCCGTCAGTGGTTCCCTCTTGACCTCTGAATATTGGCAGATCGTTCTGAATGGTTCACTCAGATTTTGAATAGAATTTGCTCGGGCTTAATTAAATAAATGTGTCTGTAATAAGGGGATGATGTGGTAATTGCTTAAATAATTATGTATGATAAGAGATAGGTTTATCTAGACAGACATCTTACTCCATCAGTACAGAGAGATGGGAAAAACTGCCCAAATTAATTAGCTCATACGAAGTGGCAACTTTTAAAAACTGAACTTCTCGTCAGACCCAGCGGTGTCCAAATCGATGTCATTATCTGCCAAACTGTTCGTTTCTTTTTGCTCGATGTCGTTCATTGTGTGGATCTGATACTAAGGGAGATAATATAATCGATTCAGACACCAGTTGGCTGACACACCGGGAGGAGCAATCTGACACCTGGGGGGGTGGCCTCAGTCAACCGTGGAAAAAACATGCACAAAAGAGTTCACTACACCACATGGTACTCGCTCACTGTAATATTGTGTTCCATTGCTGGTTTATACTAAAACCTTTCCATATAAATATTTGTGGGCAACTGACTCATCCTCCCTGAAGGAGACCACAGGTTGAAAGTAGAAATTTTACCAAACCAAGCTGAACGTTCCAGATGCAGATGAAGTCAGGAGAAATTGGTCAACATGAATCATGCCATTGGTATTAGACATGACACAAACAAAATCTCAAGGTCGGCTAAAATTTCAACAAAATGTCTGCTCTTCACATTTTATGACAATGTCTAAGTTCTTGACTCATTTACCACTTAAGTTATTTGTTCATTTACCACCAATGAGCTGTTCTGATCCTCACTCAGATTATTTCCTTTTGCCAATCACCAGAGATATAAGAGAAACATCGCATGAACGGAAACAGAGATTTATAACTCAAAAAGTAAAATAAAAAAAACAATAAATAATAAGCAGTATCCAGATTCAGTGTTGAGTAAGAAATTTTATTGAAGAGAAAGTTGGACCTCAAAAGGTTAAAGCATTCATTTATCGCCCGAATAAACATGATTAGATACATCATAGGTCCGGGGTGGGGGGCAGATCATAGATGCCTGCTCATGGCCTGTAATGCATGTGTATTCTATAGGATAGACTGTGCATCAGTTGTTGGGGGGGGGGGGGGGGG
>JBCAUA010057251.1:0-11433 GCA_038406235.1 Peronia verruculata
TGTGTGTGTGTGTGTGTGTGTGTGTGTGTGTGTGTGTGTGTGTGTGTGTGTGTGTGTGTGTGCGTGCGTGCGTGCATACGTGTGTGCTTGCGTGCGTGCGTACTCGCTCTCATGCACTCTCTTTTCTTTTGCTGACATTAAGGAAATCAATTTCAGAATTCTTGATTTCTTTCATCGACTTCTCTTAACTTACTTTTTAACTGTAATATCCTTTTTGAACAATCAGAAAATGGATTATCCTAGTTGCTGCTGCTGTTGCGTTTGATATTGATTTTGCTGTTCTTTTAGATATGACTTGAATAGTCTCTTCAGTCACCAACTGCTGGTATATTCCTGGTATACTCCACCCTGTGCATCTAGGACTTTGCTAATTTTTTTTTTATCCTAAGATACATGTCACTATACTTCAACATTTACTTCCAGGCAAGATGCTGCCTTTGACAAAATAGACTTGTTGGAAGTAACAGTATACTTAAGGCATGCGGAAATCCAACCTCAACAGAGCAGCCACCTTCTAGAATATAAATGAGAGATTACAGAAAGCATGGCCCATCTCTGCAGAATTCCATATCCTGTGTAGTCTCTGTGGCCAGCTTTGACCTTCACTCGCACATGTCAACTCATATTGGCAAATGCCAAAAAGGCTTGCCTCTGTATCTGTCCGAGATGACAGAAGACCCCAACAGCAATGTTAACAATATTCTCATCTGCTTGAAAGTTTGACTGTGCGTGGGGTACCCAAGATGTCACGCTGGCTTTTGTCTAACAGCAGTTTTAAACGAGAATCTTAAAATGAGCCATTTTGACTATCACCCAAATTATTTTCCTTTACCGAAGACATGAGATGTTTTAACAACAATTATAGGTATTGTACAGCAGGGAGGACATATTGTCTTTACTGTATATGTTTGAAATATCAGTAATGAAAAATTCTGAAAAATTCACCCTATGATGAAAATGCTTTTTTTTTTTTTTTTACATTCTGGTATATAAAAAAAAATGTTGCTTGACATGTTTCAAATAGCAGGAGACAAAACAATTCTTTCTTACACCACTTGTAGGTTACTTGGCTAATGGATGTCACCTAGCTGGCTGAAAAAAAAACAAGGGGGGGGGGGTTCGTTATACCAATCTTTCGATTAAGGAAGCCGGTAGTTAGCAACTGTCAAATCACACATCCAAACTTCCTGTTTATTCAGTAATCTGAGCTGAGCAAGCCTGTGGCAGCCTTACCTGCTGGGTGAGAAGGCTGAAGTCTGACTGGTCTGAGACTGTTCACTAGTGGCGCTGCTAGCGCTGGTAGGACTGAGGACCACAGAGTAAAACATTAGATCTATCATTACATGAAATTATAATTTTATGTTGTTCTGATTGAGACCGAACTTTCAACAGATTAGTTCCATGAGTCTTAAATGAACGATCATAAGTTATACTTCACGCAGTTAATGAGTGGTGTGTTTTAAAAAATGCAGAAAAAATAATTATGCATAACATGTAAAGGAACCAAATGATTTGTCCATTCAATGGAACAATTATTTTAACCCATTTGAGACCATGCTTTATACATTACCCCAACTGTTGATGACCATGCATTTTGGTAGTGTTTTAAAAACAAAGAAAAAAAAAACTATTTTTGATGAAATTAACCGATCTCTGATTTTTGGACACAAGACTTATGAATGAAGGCACTATACAGTACAAATTTCACCAAGATATCTCCATTTTAATATTTTTTTTTTTTATTATGGTTTATTGAAAATTGTCAATTTTTTAGAAAAATAAAAAATGTTCAGAATCAACACAGGATTGGCATTTAATTCCTTCTCATGGTCAGTGTCTTCAGGAAATGGGGATGCAAGCTAGATTTTGATGAGTTTGGAACACGTTCACTAGATGCAAATGAAGCTGTAGATTGTTTGGATCTGGATTGGTGTACACTTTGACTGCGACAGGACTAGCACTGGCTCTAGACCTAGATCTAGATCTAGCATGAGCAGTAGTCTCTTCTGATCTAAGGCTATCTGATTCAGAATTACTTTCTTCTCCTTTCCTTCCCACTGGAACACATTCCGGGTCTAGATCAGAATCATAACATTCCACTTCACTGTTAGATCCTCCTTGTTTGAATATTTGTAACACATTCATTGCTTTTTGCTTAGGAGACAATCTGCAGTTCATGGAGGATATTTCATTGTTCGCTCCGGAAGTCAACTTCATGTTTTGCTTTTCAAGCCTTCAACGGGAAGTTATCTCAGTGGAAGTCAGTAGGCTAGAAAGAAAATTGACAAGAAAAAAACCGTCCAATTCTGGTGAAACTTTCAATGAAACAAGCAGCAGTAAAGGACCATTCCTGTAAGGCAATCCCGCAAGGGTTGAGGGATTGGTTCTTTAGAGTCAAGTCAGCCATCCTGTAACTTTTGTGGGGATGGTCGCAAGTGAATTCAACTACTTTCAAATCTTCTAACTGCTGAAATACTGCTTCATGTTACAGTTTGTTTGCAAGGATAAATGAAAACAATTTAAAATATCACACAGTAGAATTTGTATACTCTTAGAAACAGGTTATCAAACTTGACAGATACGATTAAATTGGTCCTTCTCATTGGGCTTTTAACCGTATCTGATATCAGGATTTGTTGACTCAATCTGGATGTGTTATGTAATGATCTCACTTGCCTTGTCGGTGATGTCATGCTAGTCTGTGAGTTCTGACTGCTAGCACTAGAACCACTGGTCTGTAGGGAAAGAAACATTTGTGTAAGCAGTTTGAAAATTGGCTTCATATTTCATCACGCCAGTTTTCAAGTCAGTGTTATATTACTATGTCATTTTTTTACAACTGGTGTACTCTGGGCACACAGAGATTCAAGCACAACAAAGTAGGCATTATTTAGAAGAGAACTGATTCCAAAGCATGGGCTCTTCTCCGCAGAATTTCATTCATGTAGCTTATGCAGATGACTTTGTGCCTGGCCTTCCCTCATTCATGCGAGTCCATATCAGCAGATGATTTGCATGCCCGCTCGGTCGTCAGACACCACAGAAGAATTTTTTGCAGATTTGAGGATCAGTACATTTTTAGGCTTTCACCAATACCACAACTGTTGCAATATGCCCAGACATAGTGCGAATATAAAAACGAAGACTTTGTAACTTACGTCCTAGAATGGTCTCAGTGTCAGGCAGAGCATAGTAGTGACTTGATCCTCACAGAAAATTTTGGTATGTAGTGGACAAATATATATATATTATATATATCATATAATAATATATAAATGATATACAACATTTATATATGCATATAACCCTTGTAAATTGAATGACAATTTGACAAAGCAGACTTCAGCAACATGATCTGAGCGAGTCCCCATCCTAGTACCTATCAAATGTATTCAGTTATGATTATCAAATAATGAATGCTCACTCATTCATAATGGTGAAATATATTTTTTAAGAAAAAAAAAAACACATCACTCACAAACATATTTAAACTATGCTATTACTATCTGTCAGTTAACCCATGGATTTTATAACAACATCTATTTTGTTTGTTTGCCTGTTTTGTTTGTTTTTTCATTTGTTTGTTTAGAACAGTATCAACACTGATCAGTGGAACAGTTTTAAGGCTATGAATTATATCTGTTGACGCATTATTTTTTCTTATCAGTGTCAATATAGGGCTGCTAAATTTTTAAGTTTAAAATGGTCACTATTGTTGTTAGTATGAAGTATTACTGGAAAATACCTCTGTCTCAGGGAGCTTTCAAAGTTTGTATCTTGCCCCCTGATCACCACCCATACAATTACTGCTGTTATCAGCAATATGGCACTGAGCATGTGCTTCTAGGTTCTCCACCTTTATGGTTATTAAGTCACAATATCCAATTTGGACATCACTGAATTAACAATGAATTAACATAGGAAAACTTCTACTTGGGAGGATGTCAGACTATTTACTATTCATTCATTATGAGTTGTCATTACCGATTGCAGCAACTTTCATCTACTTTTGGCCATAAATGTGATGTAACAAAAAGAATTTCGTAGAATAACTCTGACCACATACAGCAATTTTCATGTTATATGAGCAAAAATAGAACATTCAAAACCACACCATTTTTCCCGCCCAAGTCTTTGAAATCCCAGAGAAAACACAAGTAAATCACTATAGCCTCCTTAAGAAAAAAAAACAAAAAAAAACAAGGCAAACAGAAGAAGATAAATCCGAATTCTATCACTAATATAATTGGTAACATTTATTTCATACTTCAGAAATGTTTTCTGTTAAAGAAAAAAAAAGTTAATTTGTAAGAATAATGAAAGACATGCATTGAAAGAGGACACACAGAAATTCTGACCTGGCTTGAAGGAGATGTGGCCGATGTCTGTGACTGTGCTGATGTTGTTCTGGAATATAATGTTATCTCATGATTTACCCAGGGCTCTAAAATGTAATACTATCTGACATATCAGTCGGCATCTCATTACATAATGCTATTTCAGATAAGCCAATAGTGTGCCATTATGGAGTATAATTTGATAAATCAGCCAGTTTCTTTTCTAATGAGAATCTGTCAATGTCCTGATGCATGATGATATGTGATAAATTATTCTGGATTTTGTTACATAATAAACTTAAAAATAAATCAGCCAGTGCTGCCACATCACTGTTTTGTTTTTAATTCACTTAATGGCCTGTGCATGATTTTTTGTTAACAATATTTTTTACATCAACAATCTGATAAATCAGGGCTGTGTTACAAGATCTTCTCTGAAGAAAATCAGCCAGTGTCCTGTTACATGTTATCTAACAATCATTCAGGTTTCAATTATGTAATGTTATACTATTAAATCAGTCAGATGGTAGAACCTTCTGCAGATCAATAACAATTCTAAAACATGATGTCTGAGATAAACTAAACAAAGAAGCTGGATATTATATCATCAATTAATTTATACTTTAAAATAAACTCGGAACAAAAAAAAACCCCCACCTTTCACATTGATTATCTAGATCCATCAACTTATGTGAATCAATCGTCTGGAGCTTATAGTTTTAAGCCCTCTAAAGATCTAAGATTTAAGTTTGTTTTGTTTGTTTGTTTGCTTGCTTTGGTGATTATGTTGACATGTAATGATTACTACGAATTACTAAGAACTAAGAATGAACTGGATGCTTATTTGAGAAACTGAAATCATGAGACATACTATCAAAATGCAGATTAATGTTTAGCCAGAGGATAGAAAACTAAAGTCTGAGTCAGGAAAATTTTGTCCTAAAGTCTGCACCTGTTCTTAGAAGTTGAGATAAAAATAGCTTTCTTGTCTTCCATCACCTCGCTGAGTTTGGCAGTACTGTTACACTGTGGCAAAACGCTTTTTGTTTCAACCGCACTGTAAATTATTTCATAGCCTGATGATGTGATTCTAACTTTCGACAATATTATAGCTTCACTGTCTAAAAATGTATTTTGCTTTCTGTGTACTTAAGAGACACCGTTAACTTAATCGCTTCTCCTTCTTCCTCTTCACCAGCCTATCAAATTGGTATTCTAGAGACCTGCCAACGTCCTTCTCACCACTTCTAACAATATGTGACATAATAATGCAGAAAATCAAATCTTAAAGAAGAGAATTAAAAAAAAAAAAGTCAGTATCTTACTCATAAAATAACAATTAGTATATGAAAACAGTATAATACAATCTTTGCTTTTCAAGACACACACATGAGAATAAGAACGAAAGATGCGTCCTGAATCTGGGAAAATCTTAATTTGATCTAGATATGCACATAATGCAATGTTCATTCAAAAGAGCACAGCTTTGGTGAGCAGCAAAACCAGCCTTGAGATGACAGCATTGCGTACATCCACTGCAGCATAACAACGATTACTCTGGTTGGCTGTCTCCGCAATGTTCTCCAAATAGGAGTATTCTTTTTTTTTTTTCTTAAGCCTTGCAATCCTAAGAAAGTAGGATTATCTCAGCTTTTAGAAGTTGCCAAGTTTTTGCTGAAAACTTTTGTGGGTAGAAATTTGGAATTTGGAAACTTTGCCCAGACAGCGGCACTCAGCCTACTTTTCCATGGATTTTGAACTAACAAGGGTTCTTTAATGTACGTAACATACACACAGGGCTTGTGAAATATATCTCCCCTTATCTGAGAAGGCTAGATGTCAGGCTTCCCTACCCAGAAGAAGCCAGGGGACTGTTAAGTCACTGAAAAACTGGAGGTTTTTCGATCTTCATGTCCTTCCATCTCCCAGTGGGAGGATCTGTGAGTTGAGCCTGGTGGGGGCCAGAAACCACAACCTCACCAACCTGAGTTGTTTTCACCCTAAAGCAGATGCCAAACCACAGGGCCACTGTGCTCCCAAGACAGTCATAATTTGCGGTTAGGGTTTTTATATGCATTTTTAGTCTTCTCCTAGGTGGCTCTCTCTATACAGTGGTCTCCGCTCAAGAACCCGGTCGTTTGGAGAAAAAAAAAAAGTGGGTTCTTAGCCGGACGGGTTCTTAGGCAAATTGAAAAGTTGCGCAACCCATCTGACCACAGATTGTCTTCACTACTATGATTAGTTGATCATTACCGTTAGTTAAAGATTTATCTACGTGAATAAGTACAGCCCTCTTCCCTGTATGTATATTATACACACCCTGGGCTGTGGATTTAGAAATTCCGGATCTCTTTAGCATATTATAGTTACATCAATATTGCCCAGCGTTTAAACAACGTGTGAGTTTTCACATAACAGTATCATTGTTGAAAACATGATATTGCTATGCCAGCCCCGCGGATAATTGCACGATTAGTGATTACTCAAGTGTTTACTGATCGACCAAAGAAGCAAAACAGCTGACCAGTCAGGAGGCTAAACTTACACTTCTTTATCCACAAAGCAAACCACAAGTCTCGCCCCATGTGTTATCAAACAAAGAAATGGTTACAGGTTAGTCAACAACGTGGCCTGATTATGCAGTCAACCATCACTTCTATTCCTTTGTTTACCTGTTCCCTCCACCCCCGTCCCATTTTACTGCCCATCTCGCACTGTGTGTTTCTCTCATGTGGACAGTATGGTGTGGAATTATACCATAAGTACTCGGGTATCTTGGTCCTACACCGGGCTCTTAGACGGATTTTTTTCATTTGTGAGGGCCCAGAGCGGGTTCTTAGAGGGGTAAATTATAGAGGAAAAATTCCGTTTCGCAGCAGGAGCGGGTTCTTAGACGGACCGGGCTCTTAGGCGGAGACCACTGTATTGGCAATTAAAGACGAAGGGGGTGACCTTTGCAGCAACAGAAAATATTGAGAAAATGGCTGATCACTTTTGTAAATCCTTATCAATCCTTGTTAGGCCATGCCACTAAATTACATTTTTTTGGCCTTTACTTGATCTATTCCAGCAAACTGAACTTTGAAATGTATTTTTTAGATTGTTAGAGAAGGGTTTGGTAAAGAGAAAAAAAACATTGCCTTAAAAATTAATTCACTGTTGAAATTCATGTGAAACCGTATCTCCAGCCGGCTCAGTTTGATGAGCGCCTGATTCATTCTGTATTGTCTCATAAAGATTTCATAATAACAGATTTGTCCATTATCTTTTTTTTTTTCCAGTTTCCAGAGATAGACCGTGAATCATACACACCCTGGGCTGTGGATTTGTAAGGCATATACATGTACATGTACAGGCCTAGTATAAGTTACAGTGGCTGTTCATATCTGAGAAGTACTGTGAAACATTCACATGACTTAGTACCGGTACATATGATATATAGACTTGGACTTTTGTCTTCCTGTTCCATAATTTGTTGATTCTGCATCTACAATTTTCATCTCACTTCTCCCTCCGACACAAAAACTTCCCCATTAATAATGCTAACTAAATAAAAAATGTTCACTAAACGTAAATGAAACAATGTTATGTTTAAAAAAAATTTTAATTATTGCCATTATTCTCATCACTGAGGGTTTATATATAGAATCTAGATTTCACTTCTGTGGGTGAATCATATTTGCCCATGAATCTGACTGCTTTTGTCTGGGTAATTTTTGTTCATGTAAAGGTTTTCGGAAATACATGTAATTTCAATGACTGGTACTAATTTACATCACATAAGATAAAACATACCTGTGTACTGTGTGAATCTTCAACAGTTGTATTCTATCTCACTGTTTGTAAGATTCAGATATTAATAATCAGAAACTGTTTCAGTCGCACTGCTAATTAAATGTAACAAAAACCGTAGCAAAAATAATTTTATAACAAAGTACTCAAAGATGTTCATTACTCCAGACAGGTTTTATGTCTAACATTTTGATGCATTTGTGAAAATGTTTTAAGAAAACAAGTATTCATTTATTGTGTCCCAAAATCTGTATGCAAACTTGTTTTGGGATTCTAAGTAACATGTTGTAGTTAACTCAAGCCACTGCATGCAAATTATATCTGATTTAATAACAGTATTTCAAAACTTGAACTGCAGGAGTTTCCAAACTTTTAAGTGCTCACCCAATCAGTATTTTTATGTTTGCTATTAAACTCAATTTGGGATGGCTGGCGGATTTTGAATCAGATTGTGATATATATATTTTTAGTTATGTATGTGTCTGAAACTAACAGGCTAATTTGTGCTGAACTCTAAACATCTGCATTGTTTTGATTGTTCTGGAAGGAGAGAAAAAAATAAACATTTAAAAAAAGGACCAAAAAAAAAAAAACAACTAGAGTTGAAGATATCAATAGATTTTCTTTCAAGTCATCATCATTATTTTCTTGTCTTTTCTGATATCATTACATGCCCCCCTTCCTCTTCTTGTATAAAAATAAAATATTACGAGTTTAGTTTACTGATCTCTCTGTGTAGCTCAGTATATCTGCACAGTGGATATGTTTTTATGACCACAAATAATATGCAACAATTTTACTCATTTAATCTGATTTCCATAGTAAATATGTCCTTATTTATTCCATGATAATATACAATGAATATCCAAAGCCATTAATTCAGACCAAACTGCCTGTTACATACTTATTCAACAGAATTTTTAATTGAACTATTATGAGTGTATGCCATGGTATAAGGAGACTAAGATTTGAGAGACATGAAAGTAAAACTGTTGAACTGTTTATATAGGATGAAAAATATACATAATATGTATAGAAAGTCAATTTCTAGTCTTCACAGAGCTGACATAAGCTGAGCAAACGGACTGTATCAGTCTGTGAGCAAATTAGTTGGTTCGTCATGAACAAGCAAGAAGTTCATGACTATGATTAATTTTAGGTTATGGGGTTAGGATACAAGTGCATTAAACAGATTCTCAAATATTCAGATGCTATTTTGGGCTTTATTATTGTGTGTATATGTTTTGTCCCAGTAAATACTGAATTTCTGTTTGTGGTGAGAACAAAGTCTGAATGGCAACATAAAATATGTCCTCTGGTTCTCATAAAAACACAACCCAAAGCATATGATGTGCATGCTATCTTTCTAAGTCGGAAGAAAAGCAAAAAATAAAATGCATGTGCCTGCATAACGGCAGTCATTCAAAATAAATGTACAACATACAGAAGTTGTTTCCAAATATAACTTTATTTTACATTTTATGTACAAGTTGATTGTGAAAACCAGAATGACTAGTGCTTTCATCACATTTTGGGAGCTCCATAAGCATCTGGTAGCCTCTCAATTGAGTACCTGAAACAGAAATGAAAATGACAGATCAAAGACACAATGATAGAATGGCGAATACATTAATTTTCTTCATTAGCACTCTGGTGTTCTACAGGCCAGTTTCACATATTTATCTACTTACTATCACATTATAAAACTTAGCCTTGGATACTACCTGCTTGTTTAAATTTTATCACCAAACATAATTTCTCCGGATACTGAGGAAATAGTGAACAAGTTTTAAAATTTCTTCACACGAATATTTTATCAACTCACAAAACCCTAACACTGACTGTATTCAACACACTGCCTGGGAAAATCAAGTCCTGTCAGGGACTATAATCTATGCAAGAGAAGTGAAACTATTATGAAAAAAAAAAATAATAATTTATATACATCACGGAATTTCTAAATGTAAGAATAACCATTTTCCTCCCTAGAAATGTAAAATTTTCTAATGGAAGTTAACTGTAGTTTTGAAAACTACTATCATTTATTTTTCTTCCAGCCTGCATCATCATTATAATCCTCAACCCATCTCCCGTTCTATTTCGATCTATCTAGTCTAGAATGTCACTGTCTGAATGTACAGTATCATATGACATAGCAAACTTAATACACAAAAAACGAACTACACAATAATTTTTTTCCCACACATTTTCCTTGTATTGTTGGTTAGATTTTTATTGTAGTGTTTTCCTACTTTTGCAAAAATTAAAATGGTATGGATTTTTCTATCCCACATTGAGGAAAAAAAAACATTCAAGATGAAACATATCAGAATATAACATTGAAGTAAATATCTGGTGAAGTCAGGACAATATCTTATTTTCATCGCCTCATCGAATAAATGAACACTAAATAATGCCAACATGTAAAGATTGCGATGGTCAGACAAGGCTGGGGTTCAGTGAGTTAACTCTAAGCAACAGCTCAAAAAGTTTTATGGCATTTCTTCCAGGATACGCATTCCAAGCTCACCTGTGTTGCGTAATGTACATGATGGGAACACCAGGAATTTTTCGTATTCTTTTCTTGAGATCCTTATCATTTGTGGCCACAATGTAACATTTGTTCTGTGGATCAGCAGTTTACATATATAAATAACATGTTGCTGTATATTTTTTTTTTTTATTTATGGAAAAAAAAAAAACCACTGCTTACTGAATAAGTGCCAGCACTGATTTTCTGCATATTCATGAAATTTCTACAGTCGAATCCACCTAAACCGAACTCTGATCTTTCGAATTTCTGATAATTCTAATAAAAACGAAACAATATACTTTTTTCCTCTTTGTGCCCATTAAATGCCTTTCGCATAAATCAAAGCCACCGTCGTGGGTTTCCTTTAAATTAGGTATTTTTAGCCCGGCCGATGGTCACATGACCACGGGTCGCAGCTGCAGTGTGCATTGACATCGCTATGGAAAGAAACAGCCATCATGCGCTTCTGTGCTGCTTTTAATTGCACAAATGGCTCAAATTCGCAAACAACAGAAATTATGTAAATAAAAGAGAACAATGTACCTTTCCATGGCTTTCCCATGTCTGATAAGAAGCTGCTCAAAGTGTGCGTCGACCGAGTGGGAAGGAAATATTTCATTCCCACACAACACAGCTGTCTGTGCTCTGAACATTCTCATGAGGAGGACTTCACTTTCCAACCATTTACAAGTAAGTAGATCTAGTCTAGATCTAGATCTATTTTTCATTTAGTTTTATATGTTGTGGTAAAAGGTGGTTCCCATTCAACCA